>JAJJWW010009401.1:0-279711 GCA_023531295.1 Papaver armeniacum | reverse complement strand
TTTTTGGTTTTTTGAATTAGTACCCAATTAATTTTGTCTTTGATAAAACTCGGAAATGCCACAAGCCAAAGTATATATGTCATCAACTAGTAATGACAAGGAAGAAATTAATATGACTTGACATCTAGGTTGTTGCTATGTCTAGAAATGAATTTTGCATCATTATGTGGACAATGTGCGAGATGCTAGCTAATTTTCAAAAGAAAACTAAAAAATTTTCTTCTCTAGCTAATTATGTCAAACCCAATATATTTTCACGAGTTTAGCAAGTTTGTGTACAAGATAATCCATTCCTTACTTAGAGTTCGAGATATAGCAAAAACCTGCCTAAAAGAAACCACTTCCATGAGCTATAAATCCTAGAAACAGCCGAAAAACCAATAGCTAACCAGATAGAGATAATAAACCAAAAATAATCAAACATACAGCTGAGCTGAGCTCCATATAACTTTTTATAAATCTCCCAAGTCCGAACGCAGCTAGTCTCTTCCTGTACAAGAACAACCAACAACGACAAACAGCAAAACATTATCATGTACTGCTCAACAAGCCATGGGATGGTACGGAACAAAATGAAGCTAGTATATGACTCTAATCAAACAATCCAATCCAGCTACTCAACGGGATGCAAGCAAAGAATCAAGTGAAGTGCAAACGAAATTTTTGAAGCTCCATTATGGCTTTAAATTTGGTAATAATTAGTAATAGCTCAGATGTTCTTGGTATGGCAATAAAGAAAAAAAAATACCAAGTCTTGGACTTAATGCCTAATATCACAGGGACCGTTGGTGTTTATGGAACCATAGCCCATCATCCTAACATCGATCTCAGGCAATTGATGAGGGTGGCACCGTGTAATGTGTTGTTTTTTCTTTTAAAAAAAAGGGTCATGTGCTTTCATATAGTACTACGCAGCCGGAGATCATGTATTAAGTACAACCGGGGTACAGTCTCTCTAAAATTTTGTGTTAGGAATGGGTGCTTCTTTTTCAGGTGTGTACCCGGTTGCAAAATCGAATAGGGGAAATTGTTCTTTTTTTTTCCTATTTTTCTTGATAATTAATATGGGGAAAGTCAAGGAAGCTGATTTTTATCAAACTTATTTGACTTTGGGTGGATTTAAAATTATGCTTCCTCGTAATAATTGCTTTTGGATTATAATTTCCTCTATAACCTTACCCGAACTATACAAACCTTAAGCCCTAACAATATCAAATACGTTCGATTGTTCAAACTATTACCTTAATCCTAAGATACCGAAGCGGAGTTGAAGAAATGACCTTGATTATACTAGATCCGTAGCAAGCAGAGATTTGAGGTGAAAATATGTGATAACTTGTTAAGCAATATATATAGTTTTCCATTTGTCATGATCACAACCAGAATGACCTCTATTAATTTACTTCTTTACTTTTTCCTTGTTTGCACATACAATGATTTTTTATCGGAAAATGGGTCATTTGTCCAAATATTTTTAAAACATAGTTCTAATGAACGAGTAAAAATTATTACGGGTGAAATGGGCAAAAAAAAAATAGCAAGGATGATTCTGGATTCATCCTGGCTTAAACTTAAAAAATAGCCAGGATGAAACTAGATGCATCCTGATGTAAATTAAAAATAAAAAAAAAATATTTGAAAATGGGTAGGATGAAACTGTTTACATCCTGGCTAGTTTAACATTTTTTGTCCATTTAAACAGTATCAAAATCTAGATGTCTTTTTCACCCAAAAATTGTTAATTTTGGTCTTTTTAACCAATTTTGTGATTTTTTTATTCGCATATTCAACTTACATTTTTATGTTGCTCCAGTTGGAGATGTTATATGCGATGAGTCGATCTATTTTGGACTTTCACTGAACTTAACTCTAACATAGTCATTTAGATTACTTAATTATTAACAGGGGGAAAAGCGCTTTTACTAAAGGGAAAACTGACTAAGGTAAGGTCTTGTTGACTGGGTTATATAGTTGATAATACATTTAGTAATTAACTCTTTTATGCGAGTCAGTTTCTAAGAAGAATTATTGACCTATAATATTGAAAATCATAGGTATCATTTTTAACAAATGTAATCTAATTTTGTCAAGGATCGGATTGGATTGGATTATCTAGTTGTTGAAAATTAAGTCGGATAGCACAATGCGCAAGAGTAAACACTACACTTGGGATTCAATAGTGAGTCTAGACAGATGATGAGACCCTTAAGAAAAACTCTCCCGCTACACAGTACATTATAATTTCGCGTAATAATTTATGAGATAGGATCCATAGACACTCTTAGATGGACAAGGTCAGACAAGATTTGCACGACAATGAATTTAAGTGTAATATTTTGATGATACATTCCTCTTATAAGACTCTACATTTCTACAAAAAATAAGCACAATTGGAGATGTATAAAACGACCATCTACCCCTTTAAATATCAACCGTTCAAATTTAACGGTTGAAATTAAGATTGGTAGATGGTGAGGTTTGTTATCTCGGGTGCGTTGAGTTTTATAGGAGTGTAGAGTCTTATAAGATGAACATATCATAAAAATATTACAACTTAGAATCATTGTCGTTTAATTTTCGGAGAAAATGGCCTTTTATGCGACCTTGTCCATCTAAGAGTGATGGTCTCACACTCCATTTGTCAGACTGATATACTACTTTTTGACACCAGCTTCATATGAATTGGATGCCTCCCATATATGCTACTTTCAGTGCTAGGGACTCAAAACACGCAAAATCCAGACAGAGTAAATAAAAGCCAGACAGAGTAAATAAAACAACTGGGTGGGACACACACCAATTTAAGTTGGTTCTTCCTTCCATTTATAACAACAATAATGTGCCGTGCATTTGAACATAGACTGATAGACGCTTAGTGGGAATCGAATAGTAATAGTAATAACTAATAAAGATGTTGAGATTAGGTATAACCGAAAGTTGACAGGAAACGTAATGGCTAATTTCCAAAATACTTTTAAGGGCCGGGTTCAACAATTCAGATCAGATTAACATTAATGAGCTAGAATAGAGATGCTTCGTATAGAAAATATCAGATTCAAATATGTGTCACGGTAACAGGTAACTAGTAACAAACAATTAGGATGCAAGGATGATAAATTTTTGGACTTGGTTAATTATGTTTCCGGTCAAGTGGCATACTTTACACCACAAAGTGAATTGTTTGACTGACCAAAGTGAATTTTTCGGGTTCGTTGGTTGAATTTTGAATTAAATATATTGTTGATTTGGAAGACGATAGAAAATTAATTGTCTACAAAGTTGGCCATGAAACATATTATACAGCATACAATTTAGGCCGTATCCTAGATATAATTTAGGTCGTATAGTAGAAGATGGGTAACTAGACCAATTCCTAGCCTCGCGGAGTTTGGATGAAAATATAAATCTAAAGTCATTGCGTAATATATAAGTAGTGAGCATCTGCTTTGCAGGTCGGCAACACCGCGTTTACATACTTTACATATATTTTGATAATGCTTCGACGCCACGTTATACTCCCTCGGTTTTTAGAAAAAAGTGTTATTTTTATCTTTTGATTGTTGCCTAAAAAGTAAAAGTACAACTTTTTTTGAAACTGACGTAGTATTTTTCATCCAGAAATTATCACTGTTTTTTATTATATAATTATGAATTAATCAATTTTCTTTACCGATTTTACATAATCGCTAATTTACCAATAAATTAATCAATTTTCTTTACCGGTCTTTAGGAAAAGTAAAATGAAAAATCCCTTATCCAACTATTTTACATAATGGCTATTTTACCAATGATTAATTAGTGTTAATGTGGGTGATTAATTAATGTTTAATCATTTTAACCTAGAAATCAATTGATATTGATTCATCATCAAAAACATGATCTTTTTTATTTTATTTTTTGAAGAAACTCAATCCAAAATCGGTTTACGTTCATGCACTTATAAACCGTGCATGAACATAAATCGATTGTGAAATTAAGAATTTTTCTATGTTATTTTTCGCTACAATCGGTTTACACAAATTCCCATATAAAAAGATTGTAAATCTGGGCGTTTAATTTCTTCGACTGTTTTGCTCATAACTTCTTATCCAATGTCGGAATGACCCCACTCTTTTAGCGTTCAATATTTCATGCTCTATGATATAAAGATAAAAATTTCAGTATTCGTGCAAAAATTCAAACATGGTTAATGAATCGGTTGATGTGTGCATTAGCATAAACCGATTGTGGTTGATGTTCATCACATAAACCCAAAACCGGTTTATGTAGATGTACCATATCTAACGATTGTAGGGAACATCATCAACAATCGGATGTTAATGTTTATATAAACCGATTCTGGTTTGGTTTCAAAAAAAAATGATGAGAAACTTCAGAGATTCATAGTTAAATCGTTGATGAATCCCTCTTAAAAGGAACAGTTAATGCGATTTGACTCAATCACTCGAATTTGTTTGCCGCATATTTTTTTTTTCAAAACCCAAAAAATAGAGAATTGAATTGTTTTTTGTGATTAAGTTTTTGATTTTGATGAACTGGGTTTTAGTTTTTTGATTGAAGATTGTTAATAGAAATGATTTATATTTTAGTATTTGTTTTTAGATAGTTGGAATTATTAAGAATGTATAAAGGTAATTTAGTATTTTAATATACTTTTGACACCACTTATCGTTCACTATTTGGTGGATGAAGAAATACATGGGCCTCAAAATAATGGTCATATACCCAAACTAGCCAGGCAAATTTGCCTGGCCAAATTGGGGTATATCCAGAATAATTGGGGTATACCCATTTTGTTCCCATCAAAGGTAGTGTGCTAAGGGGTGTCTGAAAGATGCTAAAAGACTAAATTATCCTTGCTATTAATATCATGCCGACTGATCACCCAAATAATTTTCAAAATCTATCTTCAAAACTCTAATTCAATGTGATGGAATTAAAAATCAAAACACAACTTAAAAAAAATCCAAAATCCAAAATCAAAACAAAACGGAAAAAAAAAATGTGACTACGGGATTTGAGATTGGGTATGATTTTGTACCCAATCTCAAACCGAGTACAAATTCATACGCGGTTTGAGATGGGGCACAAAATCATATCCAATCACAAATCATGTATAATTCCACATTTCTATCATCAGTCTGCATGGTACTTTTTTTTCGACCTTGCCGACTAGTATTAATCGGTAGGGTGTTTTCTTTGTCGACCTTCTTAGACTAGTATTAGTCGGTATCTTCTAGGTTGAATATTGTGACGATTTTAATCTCACGAAATTAGCATTTACTGAATTCGTCAAAGGTATTCATCCTTGTACCTTCTTGAGATTATAATTTGGTCGGCATGTTATGGAGTAATACCTTGCTTGAGCTAATCATGCATTTGTAACACCTTTCTCTCGTATGTCAAAAATCTTATAGTCGGCGGGAAATTTTACGTCGACCTTAGCTATAAGGTAGCGGCAAGGTAAGAAATCAATAAGATCTTGAAACTAGTGAAGCATTTACAACGATCTCATGTGTGTCAAAAATAATAAAGTCAGCATCTTCTTCATTCATGGACCTTGCCGGTCAAAGCTAGTCAGCATTTTCTTCGTTCGTCAACCTTGCCGGCCAAAGTTAATCGGCATTGTCTTTAATCGTCGACCCTGCCGACTGTTCACATTTTCAAAACTATTATTGATTGAACTCATGAGATAAAAAATTTAATCTACTCAATTAATTAATCTAAACTCAATTAATTAACCTAATCAGAGTTTTTTGTGTTAATTAAACAAGGGTATATTAGCCATTTTGAAAATACATGGTTAGGGGTGGCTTGTTTTACTTCAAAATGACCCAATTTTTGTCTCATTAGGTATACCCCAATTTGGCCAGGAAAATATGGAGAAACATATATATTGTTGAAAAACAAAAAATTGATATTATTTATGCTCGTTGCGTAGATAATTCAAAGAGCTTTCTGAATATATAAAACTCACAAAAATCGAGTTATAATTTGAAAGATGTTTTTGGAAATTTGTCTTCTTTTTAATAAAAACGATATTTTCTTAAATACTGATTTATGATCAATTCACACTTATGTCCTTGTAAATATTTTTTATACCACTCTTTTTAGATCTAACGGCTAAGGATAATAGTTTGTAACGGAAATGTTTTTGTGACGGAAATCTTTTTGTTACGGGAATGTTTTGTAGAATATTCCTAAATCCGATGGCTAAAAATTAATATAGAGGGATCTAACGATTACGATGAGTAAAGCTTTGGTTTTCGCTTGCTTAAGTTAAAAGTGGAGGAGATATTGAGTCCCTAGACAAAGTCCTCTTTTAGGGGTTTTGTAGCTTATTTAAATTCGCAATAGCAGACTTGGTTTGTGGTTCAAGTTATGGTGAAAAGGATGATTTAGGTTTACATGATAAATATTTTACTAGATAGTAACCCGTGCTTCGCAACGGGTTGTAATACTTTTCTTCCCTTGTAAACTATTCAATGGAACCATTATTGTCATAGCAAGTGATGAAATCATTGTTCACTTAAATGCATATTTTTCGTTTAGCGAAGAAAAAAAAAGTAGGCCCGTAAAAAATTAAAGACCTATCTCTCACGAATGCTGTGCTCAAAGTATTTCTCACACTACATTATCTCTAAAAAATCAACTTAATGATGGTATAATCCTTACTCCAAATTGAATGTGATTCTACCTTTATCCATGGGATATTATTAAACTTTTGAAGTTCATTTCCCAAATATGTTTATTTCCTCCTCTTCTCCGGGTTTTGCACCCCTCTAAAGACCTAGGTAGGTAATTAGTATGTGAGGCCAGTAACTTCATGCTGAAAATAAATTACTGGTGCTGATACTCTTTGATGCGTCAATGACTTATCATGCAACAACCATTACCCATGCTTTAAATTAATCTGCTGCTACTGAGGGGCAGCCTTAGACTCCACTGCGTCTTTGTCGATATCTGGCAACGCTTCATAAATTTTTCTGTTGACATATTATGCTATGAGGCGATCCCCTCTCTAGGAGCTTAATTATATATAATGCTGCATTAGAAAAGAACAAAAAAGAGTGCAGGTGTAAGAATTCCAAATTCTAATTTATGCAAGGGCCTCAGCCAGAATCCCATCTACTAAGTAATTTTATTCTGTTCCTAGATACCATATGTTGTAGGTTTTCTTAATCAAAAGATCACATTATTATATAAGTTTCGTAACCGTGAACTTTAGTGAACCTAGATTAGCAAACTTTATAAATTTATTAGTAAGCAACATGGATTAATCTCTTATCGGAGCATGCTGTGTTAATATCTTAACTACTCTGCATATTTAAGGGTGATACTACAAAGAGAGACAAATATGGTTCCCACATGCAAATGTAGTAGTGGTTGACAGGGACATGCATTGACACCAAATAAGCCTGAGATTCAACAGTAACACATAAACTGAATTTGAAGTCCTTTCAAGTTAGATAAGAGAAAACTGGAAACTTAGTCCAATTTGGAACCTATGAAATTTTCCTTTTGTATAGTTTTGTTAAGATATACGTTTGGCACCAGGACAAATGGAAAAGGTGTTTCAGATTAGATGACTACATTGAACAGTAGATCCTTTGTGACTACATTGAATTCCAAAATTAACCATAAAATAAAAATTTATGTTCAGTTGTAAAAAAAAAAGAGTATGGCAGCATGGCAGTTCTTTATGTTAAGATGAAAGACTGATTGTCATCGTCACTTACTGTATGAGATATGCATTTTGTCCCAATGAGTAGTCGCATACAAAATTAGATATATTAAATCAAATAAGAAAAAGTAACATGAATTTCTATTGTAATCAGTTCAATGACCTCATAGGACTAAAGAGCAGTTGCATACCAAATGCTCTGGATAACGTGAATTGCATTGATGAATTTCTAGGAACATGGTATATCGTTGAGATTTCACCTCCACCCGCCAGTTAGGTTTTTAGCAATAACCCTGGGAACCATGAATGGTTTTTGAAATTATGGATTTGGTGATTTAAACAAAAAAAAACAAAAAAATTCTCATAAGGTAGAACCTACGCCAATTTCCACGGGAAAAGACTGAATAGGTAGTCTAATGGATTTAGAAAAAGAGTATAGGGTATACCTTCAAAGACTTCCAATTTGTGAGCAATGGTTGATCAAAACGGGACTTGAATTAAGAACATCTGCTTTTCCTGTGACACAAATTCAAAAAAATAAATAAATCTTGAATAAAAATAGTTGTGATACATGAATACTAAAATCACAATCCATAGAAACTTAGTGTGATTCTTTGAAACCAAAACAAATGAAATCGTCAGTAAATGATTCACCTTCTAGCATCATCTGTCTTTGTTTAGAATCAATGTATAAGAAAGTGCAGCAAAATCAAATTCATAAACGGCATTAGAATAAAATCAAACAGACAAAATTGCAGTAGGCAAATGTAGACCATGTGTACCTTATCTATAAAATTGATGAGTCTCATAAATATTTCACGACATATATTTGTTTCTATAACTCTACACTTCATAATCAAAGATTGGTGCCAATTGAATTTCTAGGGGTAACCCTAACAATCAAAGGTTCAATTTAAGTTTCATATAAAACAAAAATTGAGAGATACAATTATCAGTAAAACTGAATAGCCATATCACCATTGACATCCCTTTGTTTACGAACTGAAACATTAAGACAAATAAAATAAAGTAAGAACAAAATTGTGCAGGGGATTTTGTAAATCTCAAATTTTCACTTAAACCAACGAAGGGGATTAGCATATCCAAAGGAAAACTTACTTTCAAATTTAGCCGTCCCAGTCCCAACGGATTGATTAGCATTCCTAACAGGAATACTGCAATGCTCAACACAATTGGTAATCACCTCATCTTTTCTTCTGCTTTTGAAGAGATCATAAGCACTGGATCTGTAAGTATACACCCTTTCCGTTAATCATCAAATTGAAACAAAAAAAATTGCCCAAAGAGAAGAAAAGAAACCCTAATTTTAAAAAGATGCATACCTAAAATTGACGTGATTGCTTATAACTGATAGTTCATACTTCATTTTGAGCAGCAGTTTTAACATCATCTAATTTCTGTTCCAGTCTTTCTGAAGTTTGGGAGAGGTTGTGGATGAAGAACAGAAGAAGTGGGATAGAGAGTGGTGATAATCGGTCGGTGAATCAATAGAAGTGGGTGATGTGGTGGTGTACTGAAGAGGCCGCACGTGTAGAGAGTGTATATTGTGTGGGATGGGGCCTGAATTAATGAGAAAGCTCTATTCTTGAATACTCTATCTACAGCTCTCCACGTCAGATTTTGGTAGGGTCACAATAGTGGAGAATGCAGATTTAGAATTCAATTATCATCTTGTTGGATATGAAAGGGAAAATTTCAAACACAGTTGTAGGTTCTAGTTAGTGGCTGTCTCTAATTGGTGGATTTTGTGAATGAAGATTGCACAAAAGTAGGATGGTGGAGCAATGATGTTTTATATGACTGTCGAAATTTGATTTCTAGTAATATTTCCTTCAATCTTATGTATATTAAATCGTGTTAAAAACAATCTAGCGGATGGCTTGCTAGGCGAGCTTGAAAGTATTGTATTAAGAACAGTAGGGTTTCCTTTCCTCCTTTTTTGGCTGAACTTATAAGGAAAGTGCCCCTAGTTGAAATTCGCAATTCTCTCCCAAGTTAATGCCATGCGGTTTTTCTCAGCAAAAAAAAAAAAAGGTTCTAGTTATAAAACAAATTCACTTCACATGTCATTGTGTTGATTTTAGGTTGGCATGAGCAATTTTCTTGGGTTAAGAGATAAAGTTTAGGTATGGCGAATTATTATACACGTAAAAAAAAAGATCTTATACTATGGGTGGAAGAGTTTGTCCTATGGCGATGAAGTATGAGTTATGGTACACTTAAGATAGATTTATCAAGGCTATGAATTGCAACATGATCCGTTTTTCATTTTGAAATACTGAATCCTGTATATGTTGAATCATGAAAAAAAGATTCTAAGCCAATTATTATACACGTAAAAAAAAACTTAATTAGCTACACAGAGAATATACAATTAAAATTTTTCTGTCTATAAAAATACGGAAAATGGTTCATTTGTCTAAATATTTTTAAAACATGATTCAAATAGACGAGTAAAAATTAGTATGGGTGAAATTGACAAAATAAATAAATAGAAAGAATGAATGAATGAAACTGGATTCATCCTGGCTTGAACTTAAAAAAGAGGGAGGATGAAACTGGATGCATCCTGATATAAATTAAAATAAGAAAAAACATTTGAAAATTGGTAGGATGAAACTGTTTACATCCTTGTTATTTTTATATTTTCATCCATTTAAAAAATATCAAATTTTATATGTCCATTTAACCCAGAAATTGTTGATTTTGGTCTTTTTAACCAATTTTGTGATAAATATATTTATAATATATAATTGCGTATAACACAATGGTCCGATATTTGGTCCATCATATTCGATATTAAGATCTATAACTTAAAAAATGAGGGAGGATGAAACTGGATGCATCCTGATATAAATTAAAATAAGAAAAAACATTTGAAAATTGGTAGGATGAAACTGTTTACATCCTTGTTATTTTTATATTTTCATCCATTTAAAAAATATCAAATTTTATATGTCCATTTAACCCAGGAATTGTTGAACTTAAAAAATTAGTATGGGTGAAATTGACAAAAAAAATAAATAGAAAGAATGAATGAAACTGGATTCATCCTGGCTTGAACTTAAAAAAGAGGGAGGATGAAACTGGATGCATCCTGATATAAATTAAAATAAGAAAAAACATTTGAAAATTGGTAGGATGAAACTGTTTACATCCTTGTTAGTTTTATATTTTCATCCATTTTCATCCATTTAAAACGGGTCCCTAGCTCAGCTGGTCATCCCCGTTCCCCAAAGTTTAATGCGCTCCAGGAGGTCCCAGGTTCGAGTCCCCAATGGCATAATATTGCGGAATTAACATGGAAGGTAGTGTTAATTTGCCCCCTTGTGACACAATCTCGCCCCCTCACCGTTTTCGGCTCCCCTTGTAAGGTTTCCCATGAGGCCCGCTGGTAGACTAGCACATCAACCTGTTCAATTAATGTAGTAGTATGTCGTTGGAGCTTAGCTTGTTAGGCTTCCAACTAGTTTCATGTTATAATAATGATCTAAAATTAGAAAAATTATTTTAAAAAATATCAAATTTTATATGTCCATTTAACCCAGAAATTGTTGATTTTGGTCTTTTTAACCAATTTTGTGATAAATATATTTATAATATATAATTGCGTATAACACAATGGTCCGATATTTGGTCCATCATATTCGATATTAAGATCTATAACTCCAAGCAATATCTTAAAAGGTATTTGGATACCAGAAGCGCTTCTACTTTCGTAAAAACAGAAAGTATCTAAAAACATTTTTAATTCTCAAAATCATTTTTAAATTATCTCGCAAATTGATAATTTGCTTTCCAAAAAATAAGTTTGCATGATATCATTCTCTCTTCTTTTTGATGAAAAGGTTACAAAATAGTAATCAAACACCTTCTCAATAATGCGATGCGACTATACATAGAATTTACCGTAAGATGGAAATATAATGTGCCTCGCAGATACAAACCCCTCATGGGGACGCAAAAATATCGTTATTTTTGAACATAATGAAAGTTATGTTGAGATATTTGTAGATATATATGTATGAAAGGTGAACCATCCCGCGGAAACTTACCCTAAGTAAAAAAATGAAACAATCTACTTGGTCTAAGAAAATATTGAGTGATGATTTTGTTCACAGGGCAAGGGCTCACATGATTCTTTGGTCAAAGTCATAGTATTAAGATCGGTTCATAAACATGAGCCGTAGCAGTAAAACCGAAAACAAAAATAGACTTTTTGCTATCCAAAGATTCCAAACAACTTAGAGTTGTACTAGTACTTTGTTTGAGTTTTAACACGGCAATTTAACTTTTCAAAAGGCTCGTGCACTACTTTTTGTTATCCAACTCAATCAAAGACCGATAAGATAATAAATGAAGAAGTGGTCTCCACCCCATGAATCAGAGAGAGAAGAAAAAAACGACGCCTAGGGTATCAGAAGAGGGACGAGTGCCATTAAGCGTGATATTCTTTTCTGGTACAATCATGTTCTTACACCTGCAGGCTGCAGCAGATTACCCAACTCCCAAAATGCTAAAAATCTACCGGATCTATACACCAAAAAAATACCCAACTCCATCCCATACTCCTCTTCGTACTTTCTCTCTGTATAGTCAAACCAAACTGTGAGGTGCAGCAGGCACAGATAGGAAAAGATGGGACCCACGCGTTGTTTTCAAAACATAGTTGTAAATAGGGGTGTTCATGGTCGGTTTTGGTTCGGTTTCAAGCCAAACCAAAACCGAAACCAATACTATCGGTTTCTAAAAATTGAAACCAAACCAATCCATTAACCATTGGTTAGGTTTCCAAATGGTTCAACCGGTTTCGGTTTTAAAATTGGTTTTGGTTAACCAATAATTATGTCAAATCAAAAAAAAAAAATTACACTAATTTACAGAAAAAAATAGTATTGGTTTACAAAAATTTACAGACAAAAAAAAAATAAAAAATATATCAAGAGTAGTTAAAGCTTACTCTAAATCTAGAGATCAAAAGAAGATTTAACTAATGGCAGTGACATCTCTAATGAAAATTTAATCAATGATTTTTTTCTATCAATATTCGGTTAACCATTTGGTTATTGGTTGGTTTTTCTCTATCATACCAAAACGAAACCATTAATCTCGGTTTTCGTCTTTTCTAAACCAAAACCAACCATTAGTTAATGGTTCGGTTCCCCCTAATCGGTTTGGTTTGGTTCGGTTTCTCGGTTAACAGTAACCATGAACACCCCTAGTTGTAAATTTTGTAATCCACAGTTGTTAATAAAATATTTGTTTATCAGAAAAGGAATAATTATTTCGAATAATTTAGCGAAAATTTGGAATATGTCCCGCTTTTACTAATTCGTTTGGAAAATCTATCCCATAACGGAAAAAATTAAGAAATCTATCATAGAAAGAGAAAAAAAACTGTTAAATGGTTGATATCTCACGTGCGTAGTGTTACTCGTGTGTCTGTTTCACATTTTCACCCTTATCAATTTGTACAAGAGGAATGGTTATCTTCCCAGCAAAGAAAGAAATAAACTTATCGACAGAAAGAAATCGAGAGACCAAGAGAAAAAAAGATGTAGATAGATGGAAATAATGAAGATGAGTTCGTTTATGTGTTTTTGGGGTTGATTACTATGATTGAAGGAAGAAGAAGTTGAATCTCAGAGACGCTGGGGTTTTTTCATCATCAAATTAGCGAAAGCTTCTCAAATCAAGACCATGGGAATTCAAAACGGGTAAGATCTTCCAACCCAGTTCCAGTTTCGTTGTGTATTATCACATCTGTTTCGGTTAATTTTTGTTTAATCACAACTTTCGGTTTATGAAATTTATTTTTGGGCTTTTGAGAATTGAGGATTTTGTTCCAAGCATGAAATTTATGGGTTAAATGTTATTACTGTTATTTATTGTTTATCTTTGATTAATTTTTACCTATAATTAGGTTGTATAGACATAGATAATAGCCTAAGGTACCATTAAAAAAAACTTCCAGTATGATTATGTATCCTGACATATGCTTGATTGGCTTACATTTATACTGTTCTTGGGTGTCGCACAAAGAAATGCATATCAACGATATGATTGCTCATCAATTTCTAGTTTTGATGCTACTGGTACTATTAGTCTCTGTTACATTACCTGTGCACATATTGTCCTTGTAGATTGATCATCGGTAGTTGTTCATCATTACAAACCTACAACCAAGTCAGCTGCACTTGGTGTGAATGATCGAAAGAATTTTGTCAAGAGGTGGTATTGGTGGCTACTCACGTACTGGGGGTTTCAGTGGTGCTCTAGGAGATGTTGATGCAGCTGGTAGAGTAGGTGGCGCTGGGGTGTTGGTGGTAACGGGGCTATTGGTGGTGTAGGCTTAGGTGATGCAGCAGGCAGGCTTGGTGGTCTATGTGGTGGCAGTGGTCTTGGTGGACTAGGCAGTTTCTAGGATATATACTACTTAACTTGAAGATAAATGTTTTCCCTTATGTTAAGAGTCTGAAGACAATATTTGTTCTTTCTTTCATTTTTATAAAGATGGATTTTTTGTTACACCTTGTTGTATTGATTCTGTCATTTTGGTTTCAGAATTTTCACAATTCAGTTGATTTTTTTTTTTGGGTTATTTTTTCCATGACTCAAACTTGGATGAAAAACGAAATAGAGGTTAGGACTTTTTAGTCTGGTGATTTGCAGAAAGTAAATCAAAATGATTGGCAATAATGCTCACACAAAATCTACATTGCTGCATTATTTCATGGGACCTGTCTCGCTCAAGTACACTAGAGCTATTTTGTTTGCATTGCAAATTTTCAATAGCTGGAGCTCAACCTTACGAGATGGAGAATATGTCGACAGTGTCATTCAAGGTTTGGCCGATTGTTCAACGGTTAAGGGCAAAAAAGTAAAATTAAAGCACGTGTAATCGCACACATGTGGGATATCAACCATCTAACAGTTTTTTTCTCTTTCTAGGATAGATTTCTTAATTTTTTCCGTTATGAGATAGATTCCCAAACGAATTAGTGAAGACGGGACATATTCCCAATTTTCCCAATAATTTATTTGTGATAAGTGACACCTGCAAGAATCAAAAGAAATAAAATAAAAAAGAGACAATCTAAAAGTCACTCTATAATTATAGTGGCAAATTAACTGTTGGCTTTTTGGAAAAATAAGTTGGAACAGTATTCAAACGCCTTCTTAATAAAAAACAAATTGATCGATTAAAGAGAATATATTAAAAGCACACAAGCCGTGTGCATGCAGACACAACTGGAAATGAGCAAAAACACAAAAATAAAAGTAAAATATAGTTGGAACTAAAGAATACAAACATCTAGACACAAAGAAGATCAACACTAGAAGACTTATCTTTTTGTACCTTAAATTCAAAAAGCAACTTGCAATAAATTCTTGCATTGGAAACAAGATTTGTTTGTTTTATTGCATTGAAAACAACAATTCTTTGCATTGGGAACATAATTTGTTGTTTTTAGTGCAAGAAAAACCAATTTCTAGTAGAATAAGACAAAAAAACCTTAACGTGTATACGGGTATACAAGTTAACAAAAACCAACAAAGAATACTATCAAGTAGGATATTCTTCAACATCCTTTATCGTTAAATCATCATGATTTTTCACAAAATCCTTAAACATGTCTTGACGATCTATTTATCGAGGGGGGAAGTCTAATCCCCATGACGAACCAAATTCCAAAAGCTTTGTTGTTAATGTCTTTTTAGGGATTCCAGAATTTTGGAGCTTTTTCTTTTGCGTACTTAAAGTACCAGTAGGGAACATACCTGTCGCTTTTGCTCCTAAACTCAATTTCTTGGAAGATTCTAGATATGTCTCGGACGATGATGACTTCGATATGCTTATCTCGCTTATCTCCGAGTCTTCCACAACTAATTAAGAAGTGACAACCTCTCCTCTTCTTCGAAAGCATGGAATTTGTTAACGTTTTGAAACCCAGGAAGAACTGACAGGTTAGAAGACGTGGTACTTACCCCTTCCGTAACCTGTTGAACATTCAGATCCACCTTAATTAATACCTTCTTGAATTTCCTCAATTGAATGATTTTTTTGTTTTTCCTGGATGTTTTTTTTTTGTTGGAGAAAATGGGTTTTTTAGTAAAAAATATTTGGTCTTGGTGTGGTTTGATCTAGTGACCTATGGGTCCAAGGATACTTTCTCATTTTATGAGTGAATGAAATGTTTCTTAGTCCCACGTTGTGGAGAACTAAAAAGGAGCTCCAATATCTAAACATTTTCATATGGATGTATTGACAAACGAGGGTGGAGTGGGAAAAATACATTTTTCGACCCATGCATATGCGCGTATACCATGCACCAAGTCCCTTGTTTACTGAAGTTTATTTTTTGTATTCCAAAAAATTAATTCCAAAAATATCTTTTTTAAGAGTTTTATTTATGGGAGAATTCCTTTTCCGATTTTAATTATTTTACAAGAAATTGAAACCAAAAATTAACTTGATTTTCAAGAAATCATCTCCAATAAATATAACTCGAAATTGTTTTACAAAAACACACGAAGTAAATTATTTCTCTCTTCTTTTCTTCATCTTCTCGTTTTATTTTCGTACAGCGTTTTACTTCCGTCCCCGTTGCTGAGTTCAAGAGTAGGTAACTTGCGTTGTGCTAACTCAAGTTATATCGGGCAGTCTTATCCTGGACACATCTTCGCTCTGAGGGGTTTAGCATTACTCACCTCGAATATACCCGCGAACTAATGTGTTAAGGACAACTTGTTGAACCTGTGATTCTGCCTCGTCAAGTTGTTTCGGTAGAGTTGTTTCAGATTAATTATTTACATATTACTTTTTGTACATCTAACGTGATGTTCATTGTTGCAAGATTCCAACATTTTTTTCTTCTTAAAAGTCTCCAAGGAAGCATTAGCAGCTTTAGTGTCTGTATGCACTTGTTTCCTCTCAATAATACGATGTAACTATACATAAAATTTACGAACGATAATATAATGCTTCGCAAACCTCTCATACCCTTTTCATATGTAGAGCACGCTAAAATATTGTAATTTTGAACATGATGAAAAGGTGAAATGATCCCGTGAAAACTTACCCTAAGTAAAAAAATTGAAAAACGAAAACAAGCTGCTTAGTCTAAGAAAATGTTGATTGATGTGTATACACATAATTCATCACCCGCTTCATGCCCAAGGTATTACACGTGGAAGGCTTATAATCCAGGACATCGAGACACGATAACACGCATCAAACACCCAAGGGGCATCCGCCATCTATACATCTTCGATATGATCTGACGGCTAAGATCCTAGGAGTACTGAAGGAGTAAGCCACTGCGAAGCATTGGAACATATCCGAAGATCGGCTTTACCCCATCCCGAGAGGGATATAAGAATCAACGATGGGGGAAAGGCTGACTGACATGTTGAATTACAGATGTTGAATCAGCGATATCATACTCAATGGTTGCCTTCATCGTCAAGGATTCGGTGACTAACGAAGCAGCAACTTTGCGTGCCGTGGCGGCATCATCCAAAGCATGTTGAATTGTAGATGTTAGTCGACCAGCCTCCTCAGCATCCTGACGCACTTCAAAGCGCTCTGCAAATTGAGCGCGCGCGAAATCCGTTTTAGATAACCTATGCTCGTAAAACACCTCAACCTCAGCCTCCACCAGTAGCAGGCACGTCAGTTCCAATTTTTTGAACATCGAGACTAACACGGGGACTGGCGCCAGAGTTAGCGCGTACCCGCGAAGGGAGTGATCCATCTACGTAAAGTGCTTGACAAGAAAACAAAAATGAAGATAAGGACTAAAATTGACCGGGATGGAAGATTGGTGCTGCTATATAAAGGAGAGAACGCCATAAATGCTCGACAACCCACTGCTCTCAATGACACGCGGTACATAGGAGTACGAAAGGATTTGGCTATTGGATCATCTGATAATCGACCCAATAGCTAGGGGACTAATGTTGATACATGAAAAATAATACCCCTTAATGAGTTGGAGATGCCCTTAAGAATAGAGGAGAACTTGGGTTAAGATGTAGGACTTGGGGACTAAACCCAAGCCCAAATAGAAGATACCTATGAAAGATGGGAGGATAAAGGAGGAATTAATGAAGAAGAAAGGGGTTATGTTAAAGAATGGCATTAAGGGTAATTAAGAGGTATTAGGACATCTGTCATGAAGTAGTAAAAAGATGGGCTTTTAGGAAAGCCTATAAAAGAAAGGACAAGGTACAATGGAAAGACAACTCCCTCTCTTACTATTATTGGAATTGGGAGGTCATGTGTAATAGCTAGGATGGGTAGAACCTAAAATGAAATTCACCCCTCAACACCAATCAAGCATGAGTGAATAGTTTCCTCCTTTGCCCCAGTCACGGGAGAATTAGCTCATCATCATGTTGGAAACACGCTCAAAATTCATTTTTATTGCTCAAAAGGGTGTTCACAATAATGAAATGGGAGAAAAAACAATAAAACCGGGTTTATAACACTTATATTTGTTACAAACCTCACTGTTACAGAGAACGATATATATGAAGTGTCGTTGGCACTGTAGCACTACGACTGTCTCCTACGGTCAATGTTCTTCGTGTTCTTGGACAACAGCAGAAATGGCGATTCTCTGCAACTCCAATTTTTCGCCTCTGTGATGTTCTAAATTCTCGCCAAACTCTCCGTCCCTCTCTGTGACGTCCTAACAGCTTAAATAACTCCCACAAGCCCTTCAATCCCGCAACAATTAATCCAAATAATTCTCATGCAGTCACGGGAATAAAAAGAAATTTTTTCCTTTTTTATCTCTGATTTTTATTCACACACCTCTGTTGTAGTTGACTTAATCCAATCACGTAACCAACACCTTCCGGATCGCAGCCAACTCCCTCTACCCACGCGCAAACCATCCAAAAATAACCTGGAAGAATCTCGAGCATAGCTATCTCCTCTGAGTCACGAGAAATTGCGTGTCTAACCCAATTCTGTCGAATCCAATGGACTTACTAGTTATGCTTAATTGTAACAGGTACGATAAAACTCATTTGGGCGATTGAGTCTCGCTAGAAAACTTCCAAAATCGAGCACGACCAATTCTCGAGTTTTCACAAACCAGTTTCCCGCCAAAATTCAGGTTCAAATGAAGGGACCCCCCCCCACCCGCCTAACCAGTGATGGACTGCGTTTAGCAGGTGACGCCTTGGGGTGCAAATAACCATGGGTACCCTTTATCAGTTGGGTTCCCCTTATCCGAACCGAGAGTCCGAATAGTAGGTGTTCTCCGTAGTAGTTTTTCGAGCCGATTTTTCCAACAATGTTTATTTTCAAAAAATACCTGCAGACACACAAAACACCATAATAAGTACAAAATCAGTACCAACAATACAGAAAATTGATGACAATTTAGACACAAAATTGAGTCTATCATAGCTAGCACTATGGTGCCCTCCATCCCTTCCATATCCCTCAAAAACTCCAAAAACCAAGTATTATGGTCTCCCACATCCCTACATGAGTAGGGATATCCCTCACTTTCCCTACATGGAGGATCACATCTGATCCGCCTTGTAGGGAAGGGAAATCATACGGCTACTCAGTTGCCGTATTTTTTTACGCTTTACGGATACCGAGTAGACGTAACATTTTACACGGCTACTGAGTAGCCGTTTCTGGTTTTTAAAGTTTTACCTTAAAACTTTCCTTTTTCCTTTTTTTTTTTTTTACTAAAACTCTTTTTTTACCTATTATATCTCATTTTTACCTATTTATCTTTTTTTACCTAGACAAATATATTCTCATAGAAAAAAAAAACTGGAAAAAAAAATACGGTTACTCAGTTTCCGTATCATGTAGGGAAGGGATGAAAGGGCACCATAATGAGGTTGTCTTCCTTGTGCTATCCGTTCCCTACATATGAGGGATAGGGAAGGATACCAAACACCACAGTGCTCGGCCTCGGTACTACTTAATAAACTATGAAATGTTTAAACTAGAGTGACCTATAATATTTTTTCATTTTGTCCCAAGAGGATCTTGATATCTAACCTAGATACCAACCTTCTAGTTAAATTCCTAAATATTCTCTCAGTGTAGTACGGAGGAATTTTTGGAATAGTATTTCTCTTGTATCATGAAAAAGCAAATTCTCTCTTTACTTGAGATAAAGAACCTGCCGAGATTGGGGTATACCCATTTTGTTCCCATCCAAAGTAGTGTGCTAAGGGGTGTCTAAAAGGTGTTAAAAGACCAAATTGCCCATACTAAAAAACCTTGCCGACCAAACATATAAAAAAATCAAAATCAAAATCTTTCTTCTACACTCTAACTATACATGTGAAAAAAAAAAAAAAAAAAAACGAAGAATCAAAACGAACGAAAAGTCGGCAGGGTATAAGGTTGAATAACATGCCGACTTTTCATCTCTGAATTTAGCAATTACGGGTCGGCAAAATATCCATCTCTATACCTTGCCGACTAAATTATAGTCGGCGAGTTATGAAATTAGTACCTTGCTTGATGAATCATGCATTTGTAACACCTTCTCGTATGTCAAAATCCTATAGTCGGCGGGGTATTTTTTATCGACCTTAGGCCATATGTTGCTCGGCATGTTCTTCATCCATGACCTTGCTTGGTCGAGATATAGTCGGCATGTTCTTCATCCGTAGACAATGCGGCTGTAATTGGTTGGCATCTTATTAAAACGTCTACCATGCTTGGGTGAACATAGCGGCACCTTATTCAAACGTCGACCTTGCCGACCTTTCACATTTTCAAAACAATTTTTTTTGATCCAAATCGAACTCATAAGATGGGTTAAAGACTACTGAATTCATAATTTCAAAATTTTAATTTAAACTCAATTAATTAAGCTAATCAGATTTTTAGTGTTAATTAAATAAGGGCATATTAGCCATTTAGAAAATACAAGGTTAAGGGGTGGCTTGGTTTTACTTCAAAATGACCCGATTTTGTCTTATTGGGTATACCCCAATTAGTTTGGGTATACCCCAATCTCGCCAGGATAAAGAACATGTGTATAGGCTCGTACAATTTTTGAGTCATCATATAGATTTTTTGCCACATTATAAGTTTTGGTTGCAAAGAAAAATTTGGACAACTAGGGTCACGAGGAAAAATTTGTCATTTTGAACTGCGAGACCCAATCTTGGTCGCTTGGCAAAGTTTTGATGTGAATCCACCAGCTTATTTTACGTCACCGTCATATTTTAATATATTTGGATTAAAGTGCAAATTTTGGAACGGTATATGTTTGAACTAAGTAGTGATGGTGAGTACCATCAATGCTGAAATACCTACCTCCGTAAGTCCTTAATGCTCATACAGACACATTTGTTCTTCTCCTCGGTCCTCACCAAAGAAACCTCACATCTGAAAATCTAAAATTTCTTCTTCAACTGGGGTTTGCACTATCGGTGATGTAAGTTGATTTTTACTTCTCACCACCATTTTAAGCACCTAATACTGCTCTTTTACTGATTGTTCTTATCGTTCTTTTGTTTAATTTTTTTTGTTTTTGTTTTTGTTTTTATTTTTTTTTGTTTTGAAGTTTCATTCAATCTAGTAAGGAGAGGGAAAGCAGAATAAGCTGCGGTGGTAGAAAAGCTTGAGATGGATACCTTTGAGGCACCAGCTGCTAACAATTCAAGGTAGGGAATTTTCCAATTTTTCAAATTTTGTTGATCGATTTCATGAGAAAGGAAAAAAAAATGCAGATTCGTATGCTTAGTTTTTAATTTCAAAAATGACATGGTTAATTGTTAAACAAATTAGAGAGTTCTTGCATCTTTTATGTATTATTCACTATATTAGTAGGGCTTAGCAACAATTATATTCATGCTTTATTTGTGGTGGTTTATCGCTTCAATATCATGAATTGTTTCACCAAACCATGAAAATTGTCTATCCAAAACAAAACAAAAACCATGAAAATTAATGAACCCATCAAATTCTACTAACAGTTATGCCCACATTCATTTAGGTAGAAACCATAATCAATTCATAAATCAATGATGGGGAAATTCATGGCATAATACCATATAATTGTTTAAATTGTTCAGTATAATATTAGAATATCTAAACAGGGATTTGTAAGCTAGGAGAATTGCTAAGAAACTAGAAAGAAACCAGATTTCATCTTTCCCTGTTTTTGAATGTTGTTTTTTTCCATTTTACAGGGTGCTTTCCATGTGGACTAAAGAGAGGTGGTGTCAACAGTTTAGTGATTTGCAGTTATATGCTACTTGTGCTGCATTCATCGCAGAGGTGATTTCCTTTCTTGGTTCATCCGGGGATATTATCAACCCGTCTTCACGGAGCTGTCGTGTAGGAACTGATCATAAGAATATGTTGTTCTTGAAAGGAATTACGTCATTGGGATTTTTTATTTTGACCATCGCTATTGTGGCTTGCATAAAGATGTTTGTCATAGCATTACCAACATTCCAGCTAGCGCGAGAAAAGTATGTGCTCAACATCAGATATGCTCTTTGCAGTATTTGCCTTGTTATCGGTTCTACACTCCTGGGTCTTGCCATGATGGACACTGTCGAGGTCTTTTTTGGATTGTGGATGTGTGGTTCTTCATATACCATTGCGTTGATGGTTATGGTTTGTGCTCTGACAGTGTATGTCGATGGTTATTTTCTTCTTTGTATTCATTATGTGGTTTGTACCTCGTAGATACTCCATCATTGCAGTTTAAATCATTTATCTTTTAATGTTGAATAAAGATTAATGTTGAACAAAGACAAATATTTATTAACTAAGTATAATAGCTAGTTTAAATCATTGACAGTAAAAAAGAAAAACTTCACTTTTGAATGAGTTCGTAGATTCTATACTGATTTTTGTACAGCTTCAGTTGTTGCTTTTGTTGTGTCTGGCATATTGCCTTAAGTATTATTCTTCGCTATATGGGAGCTAGAGAAATGGTGAAGGAAATGGAGAAGATTATTATTGTTTGAATCAAGAAAGTACAAGCCTTTATATGAAGGAAAATATTGTTACAAGATACAGGTTATCAAAGCTGATTGTAATAATCTAGCAGAACGGAATATAAACGAATGTTACAAATTGTAATAGCTAACAGAAAACTAAACTAAGCTAAGCTAAGTACAAGCACTGAAAAGAAAAAAACAGCCCGGAGTGATAAACACACCCTTATTAGCCCCCCCTCAAGCTGAGCATGTGGAAGAACACTCGGCTTGTCACGCAAAAAGTCAAATTCACAGTTGAAAGACCCTTTGTAAAGACACCATCCACCGGAGAAGTTGTAGAAACATAATGAATCTTCAACACTTTTGACTGAATAAGCTCTCTAATGAAATGAAAGTCGATGGCAACATGCTTCATGAGACTATGAAGTAAAAAAATCAGAAGTCAAATAAATGGAATTGTTATCACAACCAAGTGTAGGAGAAGGGGAGAGAAAAACAATGAGTTCCTTGGGAATCTAACAGACCCAAAGAACCTCTACTACAGTATGAGCCAACGATTTGTATTCGCCCTTTGTTGAAATTCTGGAAATTGTTGGTTGTGTCTCTGAGGACCAAGAAATAAGACTTGGGCCAAAAACACACAAAATGCATTTGTGGATTTTCTATCATCTGGATTCACAGCCCAATCAGAATAAGAGAAAGATGATAATGCAGTCATGCCTTGTTAGAGAACAGTACCAAAATCCAGAATACCCTTTAACTACCTCAATATCCTCTTAGCTGTCATTAAATCAACAGTAATAGGGTTTCTCATGTGGTGGCACACTGGATTCACTACATGACATATATCACGTCTAGTCCAAGTAATATAGTGTGAAGCGCCGAGGTGATCTATAATCTGTTGCATCGTCCAAAGGTTCACCATTAAATTTGCTTATTTTTGTATCTACAATAGATGGAGTAGAACATGGCTTGGCATCTAACATCTTAGTTATCTTTAAGAGATCTAGAGCATACTTTGTTTGACATGGCTGAGTCATTTTTTTTGTTGCTTAATCATGGATTTTATTACTAAAACTTTCAATTTACAGATACAGAAAGCCCAATTCAGGCAATAACAAAACTAGAAACTGAGCCCATGACATAAGCCCAACTACACAAGAACTAAAAATAGTCTAGGCCTGCAAACAAAATCAAAAGAAAAAACATATTTTTCTAAAACCTGAAATATACATCATCTTCATTCTCCAGGTTCCTTAGCCACTGAGGCTTTTCTTCATAGTAATGCACCTCTCCCTTACTGAGCAATACCCCCTTCTTGGCCATTGTGTCAGCAGAGAAATTAACCTCTATATATGAATGCCTGAATGATATTGTAGGAATGCACATCTTAATCTTGATCCATTTGTTCAAAACTATCCAAGGAATCTTGTTGTTAATGAATTCTAGCATCACAGCTTTTGAATCCAAACTAAAGCACACATCCACCCATTGTTTTGTGATAGCCCACTCACCTGCAACAATCAATGCCATGACTTAGAGCTGTCAATTTTCAACCCGGCTTGCGGGTTGACCCTAGCTTGGCTTGTTTCAACCCGGCTCGGCTTGTCCCGTTGGCTAAACAAGCCGGGCTAGGGTTAGCATATCTAGCCCTAGTAGAAAACAAGCCAAGCTAGGGTCAACCCGCGGGTTACCCGTCAACCCGTGAGTATATGCTCATATAGTCGCTCATATAGTCATATGTCTGATTTTTTGGTTGATGTGAGACAAAAAAAAATATTCCCGTGATATCATTTTATATTTTTTCAATAATCTGAAATTTATATCTTATTTACAATTGAATGACAACCAATAACTTGAAATTTACATTCAATAGAACCAAAGAAGCCTACACCTAAGAAATAAAAAAAAAAACATTTTACGTTTATTATATACATATTAACGAATAACAATTAGTAATTAAATCCTTTGTATTACTTTAGATCATCAATCCCTTCACATTCCATATCAATAAAATAGAGATATCAAATCCAAAATAAATTGATTCATTAGCACCAAAAAAATAAAATTATTTTTAAATAGAAATACTTGAATTTTGTGTGGCTTAGTAAAACAAGCTAACCCGTGAACCCGCCAAGCCAACCCGTCTAGGGCTAGGGTTGAGATTTTGGGCTTGTAGATGAATAGTACTAGGGTTAGGGTTGATCCTAGCTTGTCAACGGGTTGACAAGCTAGGGCCGGGTTGACCCTAGCTTGGCCCGTTGACAGCTCTACCATGACTTCTGCCAAATAATTTGTTGCAATCCCTAATCCACCTGAAGCAGCTCCCATGTAATCCCCATCATGATTTCTTTCAATAAATCTTATTCCTGCTAGTCCTGGATTCCCTTCGGAAGCACCATCATAGCATTTTAAAATTTGATGCTGAACAGGGTATTTAAAGAATACTTGTTTAACTCTGGTATCATGGGCTTGAATTTATGAGATTCCAAAGAATAACAGTATATGTAGATCATACATTGTACCCCCATCTTTTGCCTTTCATTCTAAATTTACCATCTTTTGCTATTCTTGTAATTCTCACTTTAAACTTGTCCACTGATAGAGTTGCATCTTCATAAATAACTGAGTTTCTTGTAAACCACAACTTAACCATGACATTGGAAACACAGATATACCATACCTCTTTGATTGAAGGACTTTTCTTTTTAACAAAAGATAAAATTTCTTCAAAGTTTATGAGAACTGGACAATGAAAGATACCACACAGCCAATGCCATACAGCTTCACTGAATTCACAATGCCATATAAGATATGGTCCATTGTATCCTGATCTTTACCACAAAAATAACATTTAGAAACTGTGGAGAAGCCTTTTTTTTCTTACTGTTTCTTCAGTTGCACATGCACCCCTTAGTATTTTCCATATATTTGTAGATGTGTAAGGGTGAATACAAGGTTGCCATACCTGTTTAGTCCATGAAACAATGTCATACTTTTTCCTGATCATTTGATCAGCATTTGCAGCAGAGAATTTCCCAACTCTATCCTTGGCCCATATTCTTCTATTCCCCCCCCCAGAATTGGTAAATCTTCAAGATCAAAATAATGCCACATTTCTGCTGGTATGCACTATTCACCATTTTGAATGACTTTCATTTCACTATGTTGCAGAATATATGCATCTTCAGTATGAAACTCAATCACAGCAGATTCTTTCACCCATTTGTCTTTCCATACTAAATGCTAGTTCCATCTCCAACAATCCACCTACTACCTTCTTGTATTTCAGTAATTACCCATTTAAGTCCTTGCCAAACTGAGGATTGCTTGTGATACTTTATCTATTCACCTTTTTTGTCTTTATATTTTGCTCTCATAAACTTTGTCCATTCAACATCTTCATTTTCTATTTTCCAGAGCATCTTCATTAACAGTGCTTTATTGATAACTTCAAGTCTTCTTAGTCCCAACCCTACTTCTTCAAATGGTGCATTCACTTCATCTCATTTCATAGTAACAAGCTTCTTCACATATGGATCACCAGACCATAGAAAATTCCTTATAATCCTTTCACACTCTTTTATAACATTCTTGGTCCATTTATACACTGACATGGCTGAGTCATTGAGTCATTCTTTTTTATTTCCAATCCCAAAAAAAATATATTGGGCCCAAGTCTTTAACAGGAAAAAAAGAACAGAGCCGATAAATTACTTTGGCACATACATTTGAGGAATACCATGTGATAAGTATATCATCAACATAAACGAGAATGATGATAATAATGGAGTCATTCTTAAAAGTGAACAGATAAGTATCAATATGAGAGGCCTCAAAACCAAGAGAAAGTAATAAATTCATAAGCTTTCCATATCAAGCTTTAGCGTCTTGCTTCAAGCCATAAATTGCGTTATATAATCTGCAGACATAGTCAGGTTTGTCTGGATCTTGAAAACCTAGAGGTTGGGCCATGTAAACAACCTCCTTAAGATCTCCATGTCAAGCTGTTTGACATGTCAATTATTATGCACAACAAGAAATAAAACACTTCTTATAGTTATAGTGTCTGCTACTAGACCTAGTGCCTTTGTATAGCCAATATTGGCATCCGGGTTATGTTTAACTTTGAATATCCATTTACACCCAACAAGTGTTGAGAGGGATGTGGGCATTCAAGAGACTATGTACCGGTTGTCTTGACATTTGTACACTCATTTATCATAGACTAAAGCCATTTTGGATCATTCATTGATTGAGAAACTGATGTGGGAATAGTTTTAGCAGCATTATCAAGGAGAACAACTGAAATTGGTGGTGCATTTGGTTTAAAGGTACCTCTTTTCCCCCCGGTTTTCATAGAATGTGCACCCGTGACAGGTGTACGAGCTGAACTATTTATTTGGCAATACATCGTCAATAGGGACAATTATTGGTTATGGCATTGATGCTGGAAGAATCATTATTGCAGATGCAGAAGTGATAGAAGCCATGTGTATGTCGGACTAAGGTGTAGTGTACATGTATGTCAGATTAAGGTGTAAAAGTATAAGAATAAGGAGACTTGTCAGGAAAAGTTGATTGATAGGTGTTGTAAACACCTTGATATTTATCCATTATTGATGCTTTCTTTGCGAGTTTTCATGTAAATTATGTATCTTATATTTGCTTTTGAGTTTTATAGGTGTTTTGGAGTCATTAGGGCAAAAGGGAAGTGGAACACGCTCAAATCCAAGATTTCTTCTCATCATCTCGAAGAGCACGAAAAGATGAAGCCAATGGCGAAAGAGTGGAGTCAATCCGACATTGTATGAAGAATTTGGAAGCATCTGAAGCAAGCAGAAGTTGTCGAAACTAGAGAACCTACAGAACTGTTATAGGCACCCAATAAAATTACTAAGGGCTACCTGCTTCTACTTTACTTCCTATAACTACAGAAGTTGGTCGAGATTTTCATAACTCAGTGTTCCCGTTCTAGCTCAATCATGAAGAGCACGAGAGAGATTCTCGATTATTGGCAATGCAGCTATTCGTGGTAGCTATGGATTCGATACTGTCAATGGAGCTGGAAACTGAGTCGAACTGCTGCCAATGCCGATAGATAAACATGATCTTTGTTGAAGTGTTCTTTGCCATATTGGTGGACTGTGGTGATGTTGGCAGCTATGTATATGAATGATGAAGACTTCAGGGTTTCGTTTGCTGCCGTCGATTGAAGACTGAGATGGAGGAGTAGGTGGTTTGAGTATGATGGTCGATAGAAAAATGGCCAGGGTTCGTTGGCTGATGGTGATCACTGGAAATGGCTGCTAATATTAGAAGCTTCAGCGATGGAGTATGAGTTTAGTTTGTTGTCGATGGTTCTCAGCGATGAATGATAAAGATCGATGAAGACCTTAGAGCTCTGAATGGTTTGATGGGTTTTTGTGTTGAATGTGACATTGCTATAGGGAAGGATGGAATAGCCTTAGAAGTCACCAGCAGATCCATATCTGCATCACCAGGGAACTGCACGAGAAATGTTTGTAAAAAAAGAACCTGAACAACCTGTGATTGTAGATGACGATGAACTCTCTGCCAATGGCAGTGATAAGACTGAACGATTATTAGGAGATGTTGATGGATGCTGCAATGATGAGTTCGAGCATAAGAGTAGGCCTGTTATATGGTTCGAAGCTAAGAAGTCAGTGGAGAATAATGGAGAGTTGCAGCTGGTAGTTACGACTTGTGATTTGCTGTTGTTGATTGCAGTGACGAGAAGAATGACTGGTGGGTCTTGCCAGCGAGATGGGAAAACAGAGAAGTAATGGCCGCTGCCAATGAGATACGAAGGAGGAAATGATGAAAACTCGATAGTCTTTGGCAGTAGATGAATAACGGCGCTGTGACTGAGAACGAACGAGGTTGGAGATAGATGGACGGAGGAAGTTGAGATGCTGTGTTGATCGTGGTTAATTGAGCTCGAGGCAATGACGAAGAGCTGGAGTTTGGAGTTCTTTGCCACCGACTGATGAAAGATGGCTGATCGGTGATGTCAGGCGAGAAGGTTGGAACTGTGATGGAAGAATTTGTCGAGAGAGGAGTTTCAACTGATGATGCGTTGAGCTCGAGCTGCTGGTTGTCATGAGAAGAACTCGATCGAGAAAAGAGAGGTATTGGGTTTAGTAGCAGTGAAGGAGGATATCGAGACTAGGTGATGCTGTTGTGTCGAACGGGAAGAAGGAGTTGAGCTCGTGGACTGTTGGCAGTGATAGCCAGAGAAATATCGGTGATTGTTTCATGGAGTTGACGTTGAGATGAAGGTTAGAAAGAGGCTGAAACTAGCCAGTAACGATGAAGAATGATTGATGGAGCAGGGAGGTTTGAAAGTGAAGACTGCATGATGGCATCGGTGAATGACAGAGATGGAACGAGCAAACATGGCAGCAATGGAGAGAGTTGGTATCGGGTATTGGAGCTTGCTGCCATGGATGGATTGAATTGGTAATAGTGATACATGCGAAATGAATATGTAGAGACCCAGAGTATCTTTGTGGTTTAATGATGGTGGCTTTCATGGAGTGATTGATGCTGGTAGAGACGAGAGGGAAAGATGGAATTGAGAATAGGATGTCAGTTCCATATAACTGACAAGCCAAGAACGATAATTGGTTGGGCTTCCACAGCTGCTGCTGCCGCACGAGCTCAATAAGCAGTACGTAGGCGACTTTTTAATTTGCATGACCAGCCTTGGACGTGTGAATGGCCAGAGTTTGCAACTTACTTTGCACGAGGTGTGATGCACGGGACACAATTCTCAAGGAGGTGCTCTTTTCTATTTTTGCTAGGTTTCCTAGTTTCTTTAAGAAGAGGTTATAAAACTCTCTATATATAGGGAATCTTAGATAGAATTTGGGGGATATCTTTTTTCTCATATCTTTTGCCTCTACTTTTATTTTCTAGGGTTTAGAAACATGATAGGTTTTCTCTTCCTTCTTGTTATGAACTCCATGAATATGAGCTAGAGTTTTATTTTGGTTATGGATTAGTTGGATTTCCAAACATGAGTTTTTGTTCAATAAATTAGTTTTCTCTCATATTATCGTTTATGATTCACCATTAATATTGTTACATGATTTGAATGCTTGTTTAGTCGAGTCGCGAATCGATTGAGTTTGTTTTCATCTCTATTGCTAGATTAGGATTTATTATACGCAAAAGTGATAGATTTCTGATTACAAGTAGCATAATTGTGATTATTGCTTGTAGTGATACATCCTAGTAGTCACATGTGAGTCATAACCTTTGTTAAATCGGATTAGTGCTTTTACACGTTCGATTGCTTTGATTGTCCTGATTTCATAGAACCTGATGCATCTAGGGAATTAAACTTGATTAGTGCTTTTACACGTTAGGTTGTTCCTTTAGATAGAATTCATATTCGCATCTTTTAATGTGTTTGTTGATGACAAGAGGAGATTAGCGGGATATTCTTGCGATCAAGGTATTCTAGGGCCTTTGATAAAAGTTGAGATTAAAATATCAATTATAGTTATTGTGTTGAAAACATGTTTGTGATTGAAGACGAAATCCATGACCAATACTTTCTCATCCTTGATTTGCGTGTTTACTTTTTATTGTTTTGATTTTATTTTATTTTCGTTTATAAAAATCAGAAAACCCCGTGTTACTTATAAGATACCGAAACATATTGACAACCAAGACCTCTCTGTGGGAACGATCTCTTGCCTTTGCTTCATTATATATTTTGAGTAGTAAGAAAGTGTAATTTATTTTTGTGTCGGCTGACAACCGGCCATTGATGCAGGAAGCGCATCAGAGTGCTGTTCAGACTTCTGACAAGTCAATTGGAAACTCTTGCCAATTTGAAAGACAGAGATGGAAACAAGTCTTCAGTAAAAGTAACTTTTATGGAGATGAAAGTTCTGCATGAACAAGGTTCAAGAAATCTATATCCCTCTTGAGTAGTAGAATACCCAACAGAGATGCACATTTTGCTTTTTGGCTCAGTTTTTAACTGAGTATATGGTTTGATCCATGGATAACATGCACAATCATAAGATCTTAGAGATCCATAGTTTGGAGGCTTCCATACATATTGTCATAAGGAGAGACAAAACAAATAATAGAAGCAATGGAAAATTTGTTGACTAAGTATTTGGTTGTTTGAATAACATAAATCCAAAAACAATCTTCCAAATTTGATTGTACGAGTAAAGTTTTGCATAGACCAACTAAATGTTTGTGCTTACTCTCTGCAACTCCATTTTTTCAGGGATATAATCACAAGTATTCTGATGTAAAACCCCACTATTAGCTAGAAAAATACTAAGCTCATTATTGATAAACTTCCCTTCCTTCAGTTTTTATTACCTTATTTTTGAGACTAAAATAATTCACAACTTGTAATTTAAAAGAATTGAAAGTTGAAATGAAATATGATTCTCTTATTATAGGAAAAAATCAATAATACTTGGTGTGATCATCGATGACATTACAGTAGTAGGAAAAACCATTACAAGAAATTACAGGGCATGGCCCTTATAAATCCATATGCAGAAGTTGCGATGGATTTTTAACACAAAGCTCGACATGGAAAAAGTAATATTATGAGCCCTTTCCAACTGACAATCACCACATACAAATGGTTTAGATGATAATTTAACAGGAAAAAATGGATAAGTATCTGCGTGGACTGAAAATATGGATGTCCAAGTCGCATATGAAGCAAATGAGAAGAAATATGCACAACAAACAAAGCAGTATAAGCAACATAAGCATCATCAGAAGTAAAAAGTTGGTGCCGATGCTAATTGGAGAGGTTATAAAGCATTCTTACTCTGGCCTTGGAAAAGTATCCTCCCAGATTTGATACTCTTTACAAAAAAGTTATCACCCTTAAATGTTATACTACACGAATTATCCTTTATAAGCTTATGTACTGGTAACAATTTATGAGAAGTAGCAGAAATATGTAAAATTCGAGGCAAGCTAACAGAATTAGATAGTAAATATTTAGTAAAAGTACCAATATCAGAGATTTGCATATGGTTACCATTTGTAGTGGTTACTTGTTCATACCAGTGTTAGAATGACAATCTTGAAGATTAAAAGAACCAGAAGTAATGTGTGTTGTAGCACCAGAGTCACAATACTAGGGCTGGCAACGGATAGATATCCGACGGATATTGGAAGTTCCGATAAGGTTAAGGTTAAGGCTTATCGGATATCCGATAACATCCGGCGGATATCAAAAAATCCAATTCGATAAGGTTAAGGTTAAGCTATCGGATATCGGATTTTTATCCGTTAAAATCCGATAACTAGGAAAAAAACTAAAAGCTTGAAAAAATAGACTCTTTGTCTTTTCAAGTTCAAAATGTTCAGTGAAAATTACAAACCCACACAAGCACAATGTTTATAGTTAAAGAGTTTACTCCCAGTCTAGTGAATTCAAAAGAAAGTACACAACAGGCTACAACAAAGCCAAAAAAGAAAAAAACAATTTCTAACAGTCACAGAGGCTAACAATGTCAACACGCTAGTGAGTAGTGTAACTTAGTGTGATCTTGCTTGGCTTCCTGGCATGTTGTATCATTGCACCAACTTCACTTCAGTCAACGACTTCCATTTCTGCATTCACAAGTCACAAAGAATCACTTGATAAGAAAATTCTGACATCCAACATTTCAGTTTCTCAAAGCTTTCACCACTATAAGCAACAGTACAACATATAGGGGGGACAGAATCAATACCCGATTAAGAGATTAATTATTGGAGAAGTGAGAACTGAGTGATTAATCGAGAGGGAGGAGCGAGACTGGGACTGAGAAGGGAAGAAAAAAAGAAAAGGAAAATCAGAAATGTCTTCTCTTCTCTCGACTCCTCAACTAGTATTGTATTGGTATGTGAAAGTTACTAGTATGCCTCTACACTATCAGATATCGGATATTAACCAATCGGATAGAGCCCAATCGATTCCGATAGGTTAAGAGGAAATATCCGACAAGTTATCGGATTCGGATATCCGATATCCGATATAATGGATAAAATCCTATAGGATTTCGAATAATCGAAAACGGATCCCGGATATCGGTTATCCATTGCCAGCCCTACGCAATACCATGGATTTTTTTTCCAATAATATCATCTGAGCTTACATGGCATGGATATTTTGTGGATTTGGTCCCCCTTGATAAGAAAATTCCTTATGTTGATTACAGTCAATAGCTGAATGACCAAAATTGAAAAATATTTGACAAGTCGGCTTAGGATTCCTCACATATGCAAGAGAATAAGATGCATCGTTACATTGAATGAATGGATTGGTAGTGGGGTTCCTAATAAGAAAAGTATATACAGATGAAGTACTAGAAATTAAATAAATAAATATATTGATAATACAGATGAAATTGAGGTCTTAATGAATGATTATGAGGTGCGATAGTTGATCTAGAGTTATTTTGAAAATAAGATTTGTTGGCTCAAAAAGTAGTAAAAGCTTATACTCCTATTACTGTTAGATAATATGATTACCTCGCTCAGTAAAAGGTTATATAACTCTAATAAAGTAACTGGAGGATTTTGAACTCGAATTGAAGTAGAGAAAGAATCAAAATATGATTCAAGACCATTAAGAACACTCAAAATCATTTTAGAGTCCCTAATTGGGGATAACAACATATAATGAATCAAAGGTCTTTTTGATTTTATTAAGATGATTATAGAGGTGTTACCTTGATTGAGAGATGTGAGATTTGTCCTTGCTTGATTGATTATAGAGGTTTTACATTATATGAGCAGAAGAAACAGCTGCAAATTTTTCTTCAATGGATATACACAAAGCATAAGATGTTGTTGGACCAACAACATAGGAGATTACATTTGTAGATAGTATCAGCAAGGTGAAATCTACATCATTCCAGTAAATGAACTCAAGATTTATATTACCACTAGTTTCTCCATTACTAGTAAGATACGTACGTTAGGCAGGACAATGCAGAAACCAGTAACCTTGAACTTCTTGAATAATGGAAGTAGTAAAGCCTTCCAGGTTAACTAAATACGATCTTGTATCTTCATATGAGCTATATTTGAGATTTTGTTGAGGGAAACTTTCGAAATATTAGATTCCATATCAAATTAACAGAAGAAAAAATCTTGAAAAACACATAATTTTTAATGGAGTAATGATAGGTGTCGTAAAACACCTAATTTTATATCTAGTATTTATGCTTTCTTTGCGAGTTTCTTGTGAATTATGTATCTTATGTGTGCTTTTGAGTTTATTAGGTGCAATGGAGTCATTTGGAGCAAAAAGACAAATTGGAACTCGTTCAAATACAAGATTTCTACTTTTCATTGTGTAGAGGACGAGAAGATGAAGACGATGGCGAAAGAACGGAGTCATTCTGAGTTCGTATGGAGAAGTTACGAGCAAAACGAGAATTTGAAGGCTGAAAGGGCAAAATGGTCATTTTATAGGCCAAGTGCTATTGCCACCCCACCGTACGTTAAGGGGCAGTCATTCTGTTAAGGGGTGGCTTTTCTAAGAGGAACTGCTAAAGGAAGTCACGTCTTTTACTTGGGGAAGTCGGGATTCAAATGTTATCATCGGACCGGAAAAAATACTCGGGGCACCTTCATCTTCTTTGTCTTAATCCTAAGAAAAAAAACCAGGCGACGATGAACATTGATGAGGTTAAAAGTGGAGGTGGCTGCCATTATCGTGTGAAGCCGGAGATGAGGTTGATCATAATGAATGATGGTGATGTCGTGGCTGTTGGCGTATGAAGAATTGGAGCATGGTGATGCCATTGTTCGGTGATGGCATTGATGGAGCTCGAGAAAGGTTGCATGGCTTTGATGATTTTCGGTGATGGAGATCGTGAGACAGGGAGGTTCAGAGTGCTTCCATTGAAGAGGGCTGGGGTGAACTCGAGTAATGAAGAAGAGGTGCGAGCTCGAGTGAGTAGCTTGAGTCTCAGTAGGAGATGATGATGCTTCCATTGACGAGTAAGTTCGGAGAGTTGTTTGGCGAGAGAAGGAGAAGAAACGGCTCGAGTTTGGTTTTGATTCTCGGTGATCTTGTTGGCGATGATGGTGATTATCGGCGAGAAGATGGTGGAGTCGATTGGGTGACAAGACAGAAGTGGTGCTCGAACTAATGAAGATCGAGTACAACGAGAGAATCCCGCGTACGATTTTACGCATGGACACGAGCCGCTTGTTGACAACGATGGATAGAAGAGTTTGAGCTAACGGAGATGGGGTTAACTATAAAGCGAAGCTGCAGGTGATTCGAGAGATGGATTGATGGTTTGGATCGTTGCTTGATTAAAGATGTATCGGCGAGAGTTGTCTGCAGTAAAGAGAAGGGCTCGAGCAAGTTCAAGGAGTTATTGGAAGACGATGGTAGTAAGGGAAGCATGGCAGTGATGCTGCTGGTGATCGTCATCAGTGATGAGGACTTGCTAGTGGTTTGCTGCCATTGATGGAAGGTAGGGTCGATATTGGTTATGCGAGGTTGGCGGTGGTGATGACAATGGAGCGGTGGCGATGAAGACATACGAATCTGTGAGGGTGTTGGTCGTGGGGCGAGCGTAGCTCAATGATAATCTTCTTGCCCACGAGAACTCGGTGGCGAGAAGGAGTTGAACGGTGGTGATGATCGGAAAATGGAATGCTTTGCTAGTTAAACTCGAGTTGAAGCTGGAACTGTGGTTGTTGGAGTTGTGAGAAATCATGAATTGGACAGAGACGATGGGATTGACGCAATGGTCGATAGAAAAAGGGCCATGGTTCGTTGGGCGATGGTGATCACTGGAAGTGGCTTCGATATTAGAGAATGGCGAGAGATGGGTTGGGCTTCCACAGTTTGCCACACGCTCAATAGGAAGTACATAAGCGTTTTCTTAATTTGCATGCCAAGACTTGGACGTGAACGATATTTAGAAGCTTCGGCAGGATTTCGAACGGGGTGATGCACGGGACACAATTCCTAAGAGATGCTCTTTCCTATTTTTGCTAGGTTTCCTAGTTTCTTCAAGAGGAGGTTATAAAACTCTCTATATATAGAAGCCTAGGCACAATTTAGGGATATCTTGGATCTCTTTTATCATATCTTTTTACGTTTTATTATTATCTCTACTTTTATTCTAGGGTTTACACCATGAAATATTTTCTCTTTCTTCTTGTGATGAACTCCTTGAATATGAGTACCTAATTATCTTTTGGTTATGGAATAGTTGGATTTCACAAAGCATGATTCTTTGATTCAATATATTAGTTTTGTCTCATATTTATCGTTTGCAATTCTCTGAAAATATTGTTTTATGATTGATTGATTGTTTTGTCAAGTTGCAAATTGGTAGAACTTCTAATCACATCTATTGCTAGTTTAGGGTTTATTATACGCAAAAGTGATATTCCTTGGATACAAGTAGCATAATATGATTATAGTTTGTAGTGATATATTCTTATGATCATATGTGAATCGTAACCTTTGTTAAATTGAATTAGTGCGCTTTCCACGTTCAATTGCTTTGATTGGCCTGATTTCATAGAACTTAACGCATCTAGGGAATTAAACTTGATTAGTGCTTTTACACGTTAAGTTGTTCCTTTAGGTAGAATTCATATTCGCATCTTTTAATGTGTTTGTTGATGACATGAGGAGATTTGCTGGATATTCTTGTGATCAAGGTATTCTAGGGTCTTTGATAAAAGTTGAGATTAAATATCAATTCTAGTTATTGTGAAAAGCATGTTAGTGAATGAAAACGAAATCCTTAACCAATATTTCTTATCCTTGATTTTATTTGTTTACTTTTCTTTATTTGTTTTATTTAGTTTATTATAATTACAAAACTACCGGTGTTATTTATAGGGAACCGAAACAATTTGACAACCTAGACCTCTCTGTGGGATCGATCCTTTCTTGCCCTTGCTATATTTATATTTTGAGTAGTAAGAAAGTGTAATTATATTTGTGTCGGCTGACAACCGGTCAAGTAAACGGAAAAGAAAAAAGAAAATTGGTTATTAGGACCAGATAGGCTCTGATACCATAGAGAAATGGTGAAGGAAATGGGAAATATTTTTATTGACTGAATTAAGAAAATACAAGCCTTTATAGGAAGGAAAACATTGTTACAAGATATAGGTTGTCAAACTAAGACAAATAATAACTGATTGTTAAAAACTGTAATAGCTAATAGAAAATTAAGCTAAATATAACCAGTAAAAAGATATGAGCGGACTGAAGTGATAAACGTACACACCCTTATTACGATCTATGATAATTGTGGTGATTTTCTTTCATGACAATATCTTTCGAAAAAATCAGCTTCCTGCTTGTTTTGATATCTAATTTATTTGATGTAGGAATATGCTAACTGAACTGCTCCATCGTCCTAGGACAGATCTTCGATCTTTTCCCATGGGACTAGGATTTATTAGTTCGTATAAACTTTTACCGCCAATTTTTTTTCATTGAAAGTTTTATTATTCTATTTTATGTTAGATTGAAAATCTTTCGATCTTTCATGGATTATCAAAGGAAAATCAATGGAGCTTAATGTGTTGGAAATATTCAAGGGATCAAATAATAATAACTTCTTACCAAGATATGGTTGATTGGGCTCATAAAATTGCAGCTGCAACTATCTGTTTCTTATCTAAACAACCTCAAAAATTGAATGCAGAGATTTAACCAGGTGGTTATTTTGATCGAGATGTGATACAAATCTTATGGATTTTTTCCTAAAAGTCTCCAGTTTTGAATCTTTTGAAAACCCGAGACAACATTGTATTCATTCTAGTAAAGATGGTTCGGTCTGGAAATTCTTTTGACTTCAGTGATTTCTTCCCTAAGCATAATTTTGGATACGTTAATAAATCAAATGATTTTCCAACGCTGAATTCATCTTCTGGTGCCTTAGAGGACTCTTTGGATTTTTATTCTTCTGGTATTATTTTTGCTCATACTTTGAACTCGCATTCATGGTGGAACCGAATTGCTTCTGACTAGATGAAAATATTTAAATGGTATGCTAACTTGGGATTATGGGGAATCGAGGGAAAATTAGCTTTTTTCAATGCCAAATCAAAAGTTATCTATGAACAGTTTAGTGAAAAACAAGTCTTCAAAATTGGAAAAGTTCATTTTTTTAAGACATTGATAACCGAATGATTTTTGTTTAAAGACGGTTGTGATTACAGATCAAGCTCATTGGATTAGTATTAGGGGATTGCTTTTTCCTCAAAATCCATTTTTTCCTTGGGGAAAGACGGCGGGGATACAAAATTCATTTAATAACTTTTCCAAACTGAACAACTGTAATACTAAGGTTATATTTGATCTCAGCAAAATCCCAGCTGTTATATGTTTTTAAGGAATATGATTATGCGTTGAAGCATTCAAGATCACATCATCGATTATATAGATTATATTTATATTCCAAAGAAGGTGGACATGATCTTTTATGATAACATGATGCCTCAATCTTCTCCTTCCTTGAATTCAGCATCCAAGCCAAATTTTTAACGTCGAAATATGCTCATAGACTAATTTTACGTCGAGGAAGAAATCTCAAACACATAAACTCAAATTTAAACTCTTTCTATTTAAATTCTTCAAGCTCGGTGCTAAAAATTCTAAAGCATGTATGGAGAAGGCTATCCAATTTTCAGCTAAGGGGTACCTATGTTATATAATAACATAGGTACCCCTTAGCTTCAATATAGATTCAATAAATGAATGCAGAGATTTAACCAACATCAAAAAATGAATGCAGAGATTTAACCAACCTCAATATAGATAAGAAAAGAGAAGGGTATCCAATTTAGATTCAATATCCTTCTTACCATATAAACCATAGGCGGCATGGTTTATATGGTAAGAAGGATATTGAATCTGGCTCTAGCAGTGATATCCACATTCCCAATGTCAGAGTAAGGCACATAAAATAAAAGTTGGGTTTTGAGTCACTATATGGGCTAGAAAGGAATAACTGACTCGATTTACTCGTCCCAATCTCCTGTAGTCGATTTCATTCTTGTCCATGACCCCAAACCATTCCGGGGAGGCTGGGTTCTCAGATTCAAAGTGATTAATCAGTATTTGGTTCTACTCTTATCTATTGGTTAACTCAGTTTAACTTGCAAATATCCAATCCCTACCAGCATCTCCTTCACCCATATACTTATACTCTGTTTTTTTTCTTCTCTAGACCTTTAATCTTCTAATCCAACTCCTCAGACCCACCCTTAATCAAATTAACGAATCTCCTATATTAATTTATATTAACTATAACAACAACCTCTAATACTCTATTCTTGTACTCTTCCACAAAATTCAACCACAAATCAACTTCTTTCTCAAGATCTTTAATCTGTTTTTTTATTTTCAAACGAATATTACATATAAAATTACCATCTTTACCGCAACTAAAGCATCAAATTTTTCTTAACTTGAAAATTTTCTAACATTTTCTTATCAAACTGAAAATGTAACTCACTAAACATACCAATAGTCTTCGAGCTGTTTCTCCAACTCAACTTGTTGGTAATCCGTTAAACAAGTTTAGAGTTTTGTAGAAAGGAATTTTTTTTTGGTAATAACAGAGATTGTATAAAAGTAAAAATAAAGTACAACCAAAAGTATACTTGATATTTGTATCCTCTAGTTGTTTTTCTTTTTAATATGGTAATGTAATGGTTTAATAGTAAATTTTTTAAGCAAATAATAGGAAACACACTAAATCTCCCAATGGTTGGAACTTAGGGACGACACTAGCCATACATGTGGGACAGTCCACACCATATGGTCTAACTTTTTTCTTAGCCTACTGGGCGAGTTCATGTGCTACATTATTTTCCAAACGATTTACATAAACAAATGAGAGAAACTGAAATTTCAGACCCAGGGTTTTGATATCTTCAAAGAGGGGATATATGTGATGATCCCCTAAAAATTTCTTCTTGTTAATAATCTGATCAGTAATTCCAGTTTCACCACCTTCCACAAAGCTTATCATCCTTATCAAAACTATCCTTAGAGCTTCTCTGATTGCTTGCACCTCCGCTTTTTTTGCAGATAAAAAAATTATTCAGTTGATTCAACCTGGATGAATGAGTGTATTGAGTTTCAGATAATCAAACCTATGTGTTAAATTTTATCCAACTTTCTGAATGAATCTCCCAAGGAGAGGATTCTTGATGATTTGAATCAATCGTAGCGATTCGATTAACAGGAGCAGTCCCATGGAACGTCAATAACATTGATCTAGCTCTTGCCATTGTATTCGGTAGTTCTTCACTTTTGCTATTATGAACAATCTCACTTGTATGAGCTCAAATTAGCTCTTAGGCCGGCACTATTTATGGTGAATTTAGTTGGTCCATAGAAAGTGCTTCATATTCTGGCTAGAAAAGGATCAACAACCAAAAACAATATAATACGATATTTATCGGCTGAGAATGTAATTGTACGCGGTTATTAAGTCCAAAAAATACTTAATCTTGTGCAATTTTTTAATCAAATGGAGTGAGTGAGACATTAAAGAGGAATCCTATTACTGGGGCTTTAAAAGTCAATGGTCTCTTGGAGCTTTTTAGGGTCATGAAATAGTAAATGGGGTTATCCCTTATCACATCATATTCCTAATGTCTATTATACCCTTACCCAAATTTCACTATTCATAAAAAAAAAAAAAAAAAAAAAACATAAATCTAAATTAGGTAACTACTTTACTATACTACTAGTAGTAATATATGTACTAGTACACTAGTATACTAGTAGTAATATGTAGTACTAATATTAATATGTAATATACTAGTAAACTAGTAGTAATATGTAGTACAATATTAATATGTAGTATACTAGTAAACTAGTTACTAGTTACTACTAGTATACTAGTAATAATATGTAGTACTAATATTAATATGTAGTATACTAGTAGAATAGAGTAGTATCCTAGTAGTAATATGTAGTACTAATATTAATATGTAGTATACTAGTAAAATATGTAGTAGTATCCTAGTAGTAATATGTAGTATACTAGTAAAATATGTAGTACTAATATTAATATGTAGAGTAGTATACTAGTAGTAATATGTAGTACTAATATTAATATGTAGTATACTATTTTACTAGTAAACTAGTTACTACTAGTATACTAGTAGTAATATGTAGTACTAATATTAATATGTTGTATGTATACTAGTATAACATAACAGTATTGATATGTAGTACATAACATATTGATACTACATAACATATTGATATGTAGTATCAATATCAGTATAATATGTAGTACATAACATATTGATATGTAGTATTGATATAAATATGTAGTATCAATATTTAGTATCAATATGTTATGTACTACATATAAATAAATGTTATTTATTGATACTACATATTAATATGTAGTGTCAATATGTAGATACTACATATTGATATGTAGTATCAATACATAACATAACAGTATTTATTTATATGTAGTACATAAATATTGATACTACATATTGATATGTAGTGTCAATATGTAGATACTACATATTGATATGTAATATCAATACATAGCATAATAGAATTTATATGTAGTATCAATACATAACATAAGAGTATTTATATGTGGTAACATATGTTAATGTTACTAGTAACATATACTACTAGTATGTAGTAACATACTAGTATACTACTAGTACTATACTAGTAACATATATATGTTACTAGAAACAAATGTAGTATGTATTAATATACGTAGTAACATACATAGTGTTATATGTTAGGGTTAGTAGAGTAATATTACTCTTTTCAAAACTTTTTGGACTAACGAGTAAATATATTTTCCCGCTGGACTAGCCATTAACCCGGGTCGGGTTTAGTGGACTAAACATCAAAGTTCTCCACTAAAATCTTTGAGAAACGTTCCCGACCCAAGCCCAAATCAAGTGGAAGAATATCTGTTTGGTGACTAAAACCTTTGGTTCCTATTTGAAATTCTGCTTTCAATAAAAAAAAAAAAAAATCGAATTTGAAATTCCGTAGAGCTTTTAACAGTAACAACATAGTATTAATAAAAATACCAATTTACTCGAAGGTATCGTATCCAAACAAAGCACTTTTTGTTTGTCTTATTTGAGATATGGTATCTTTACCAATTGATATGAGACGATAATCATTTTTTATTTTACTTTTGATATACTCTGGCCAAGTACTGGCTCCAGAGAAAAACTTTGGTGTGGTATGCTAATGGCAAAGCACTTTTACGGCAAAAACAAGAACTCCTTGCATAGTTAAAAGAACCCCTCTAACTTGTCATTTGGAATTTGGAATTTTTCCTGAAATAATTACCAAAAAAATCTAGTTTTTTTCCTTACGAGATTGGGGTATACCCAAATTTAAATGGACATGTGCCCTTAATAAGGAGAGGTCAAAACAAGATGAAGTTACTTTAGTACCCCTGCATTAATTAACCTAAAACTAAACCTTAAACTTAAAAACTAAAAACCGTTTAATCTTCCTCTAATTATCTTCTCTAATCCCTCTCCTCTTCTCCTTCCTTCATCTTATTCCATGAACCAAAAATCAACTAAAAATTTCAATTTTGATATTCTACCAAAAATGGTTCGATCCAGTAGCAAGATAGATTCAATAGGTAACATGAAAAGATCCAAATCAGAGGGAAAATGTAAGGAAAAAGTTGGAACTAGTAAACCCGAAAATCCAATCCATGAGAATGTTGAAAATAACCCTCCACCGGTGAAAAGAAGACTGTAAGTGATTTCTAAACTCAAAACCATTATTCTGATGTGTTATATGATTGTTATATTAGGTTAGAAATCGAAAATGATGATTTTCAGGGTTTTTGGTCGGCAAGGTCGATAATTTAAAACCATGCCGACTATTGATGTTTTGTAAGATCCGACATGGTCTCCGTATGAATAACCTGCCGACTTTTCATAGCATCCATGGCGACTGTTAGTCAATAACCAGGGCTGGCAGGGTATAATAACAAACCCTGTCGACTTACATCTAGTAGGCATTGTCTTAGACTTGTACCATGCCAACTTTAGGTCACAGAAACTTGATTTTCATTAGTTACTAGTCGGCATCTTCCTTGAATAAGACCATGCCGACTATGTATTAGTCGGCGTGGTATATGATTACAACCCCGCCGACTATGATTTAGTCGGCAGTGTTTAGATTATCGACCCTGACGGCTGTATTACCAGAACCATGTTTCAATGTTTATAATTTTCATATCTCTTATTTGTGTATTGTTTAGGTTCCCAGAGGCAAAAATAGAAGATACCCCTTGTATTTTGAGCAATGCAGCAGAGCTATTGGAATTTATTGACAGGATTTATCCTGGTATAGAAGATCCTAAAGATGAAACTGAAAAGAATTTCCTTGTAAGAAAGTTACTTCTGATGGGTAAGGAAGATCCTGAAGAATTTCTAAGGTTTATCGATAGTCCTAGCAATGCACATCATCATAGGAGGAAGAAGATGAGGTTGATCCAAGAACTTTTTTCAGGGCATGTGACTTTTCTGGAGTGAACCCCTATTACAATGAGGCCAGTGACTACATAGGTCCAGATAAGGGAAAAGAAAAAGCTGATGCCGGTGAAAAAGCTAGTGATGTTGAAAAAGCTAGTGATGTGGAGGAAGATAACAACAACAAGAAGGATCCATGAAATTCTTAAATTTTATTATGTTTCACTTGGTTTAGAAACTTAGATTGTGGTTTGAACTATTACCTTATGTTTTGAACTGTTAGTTTTTGGTTTTAGACTTGTTAAACTGACGTTAATTTAAAGTTTCAGTCGCTTTAGAAGTTATTCTTTTTTGTGCAGTTTTAAAAAATATTAGAGTTGCAGTAAGTAGGCATAGTTTGTATTATCGACCTTGCCGACCATCCCATGCTATATGCTATAGTTCTGTCAGGGATAGGTAGTCGGCATGGTTTGAAATCTCGACCCTGCCGACCTTATTCCCTAATCATAATCACTCATCACTCAAATCTATGGGAGGGAGTTCATTCAAATCTATTGAACCTCCTTTAGTCAAATTTATGAGACATTCCCTAGACTCATCTAAAGCATTCCAATGGTGCATGTTGTCCTCATAAAGTTTCATCCATTCCCTGCTCTTGTTGATTATGAACTTTTCCCAAAAACTAAACCTACAAAGAGGAGGTAAAGGACATTCCTTGTTGAGTTGTAGACAAATAAAATGATTATTATCCACCAAAGCCATAACAATTCTTATATGCTTGAGCTTCTCCACAAAAACCGCATTTTTCGGTGCAAATGCTACACTTAGTCCTTTACTAAAAAAATGTACCATGCATGACCACGTATCCGCGAATAGATGGCCACACTCCGGCATTCTCAACCAATGCTCCCGTTTGACCGGTGCATTTCCCTCCGGGCCTTTAACACTAGTTAGCAAATCTTTAAAAGTCGCTTCTTTATCCTCCATGGAACCTTCTAGTATCATTGAGATATAAAACTCCTTGTCTTTTTCTAGTCGGGCGGCCATCTTATTTCTTATGTATTGACATTGGGTGAGATTCTCCTCAGCCGATCCACCTAGGTGTCCCAATTGTCGGGAGGCAACGTGAAACCCACAATTTCCATCCTTTGGGACGTCGTCGGTACCAATAACGAAATCTTGAATAATTTGAGGGAGTTGTACGCGATACTCTTCCAATACCGGTTTTAATACCTTCCTCGGACAACCTCTTTTCTTCCCAACATCTCCTTGACTTGCTTGACTCTCAAGAAGTGGAGTTTCATTTGGATTCAAGTTTGAAACGGTTGGTGTAGTTGTTTCTTTGCTCGGCCGACCCCTTTTCTTTACAACACTTGGTTGACTCTCAAGAGGTGGAGTGTTATCTCGTGCCAGGTCGCTTCAAAAGCGGTCTATTATGCCCAGGCTGTAGTAGCCGTCTGAGCCCATTAACAATATACAGTATTAATAAATGCCAACTCCTGAGAGGTGTATCTTCCAGTACTGGTGCTAGGTTATTAGGGTCATCTTTTTGTGTTAGAGGAATGTTGAATGATTTAAAGTGATGATTTCATTATTTTGTCTGTAAATTATATTTTTCTTGATCTATAAATTAAAAATTAATTCGGTTTTAAAAATTAAATTTTCTTGTTCTTAATTCAATTAAAACCGGTAGTGTTTGTCCAGAGGAAATCAAATAGACTATTAATTGCTTGCCATTTTTATCAAACCTTGCCATAAAAAATCTACATTATACATTTTGGCACCCAACAAGAATCTTGGCTCAAAGAGAACTAGAAAGCTGGAAAAAAAAAACCGTAATCTTTCTGTTTGAGATAAGTGTTGAAAATAAATAAAAAAGAGGGAAAATAATTAAACCGTAATTCTTAATTACTAAATTTTGTTTACCTAATCATATTTTGACGAGTGCTTATGCGAGACTAATGTTTCCGTGTATCTTTCCACCTCTAGGACACAAGCGGAAGACTGATCCCGAGAAGAGGAGCTCGGTGGATGTCTCCGAAGTGGCGAAACCGCTTTCTGTGCCCCGGATTTTTACACCATTTTTTTACCCCGCCTACATGTGCAAAGGAGCTGGTACATGGTATTTAGAATAGGACCCGCCGCGGGACCTGATAGACGCATTTATGTGTTTATTTTAGTCTCAATTCTCTGTAATGTTAGTACTCGATTTTGCGCTTATTTTGGTATTTTATGTCTTTGTAGGTGTTTTTGGAGAAATAAGTTTTTGCGGGAAAATTGGCTCGAAAAGTGGTATTTGCGCTCGTGGGAGAAAATTACTATTCGGACCCCTCATTTAGATAAGGGGCACATCAATTACTAAGGGGCGACCACTTGCTATTCGCACCCCGGAAATGGATAAGGGGCACCTTCTTCCACCTTTTGAATTTGGGTTTTGGCGGGAAATTTTTGAGCAGCGACCAGCAGATTAGGGTTCGACTTTTAAGCTATTTCGAGAGAGATTCAATTGAAGATTTTTATGGGCTGGATGTCTGACGTATATACAGGGTTGGTATGGTTTTTATAATCGATCAAACTGGATTGGGTCGTTGGGTTTTCAATAAAACAGGGAAAGAAAATACTCGGGCATTTTTGGAAGGAACGTGGTGACTCAGGGAGGATATTTGGTCGTAGAGATTTATTTCTATCTTTAAAAGAGTTTTGATCGAGTCAGGGACACGTAAAGAAGAACAGAAGAGGAAATAAATCCCGTGACTTGCGGGAGAGAAAAAAAAAGAAAACCGAGTTGTTCTCGGATTTATATTCCTGAGATTTGGTCGACCCGTGATATATATATATGGGTTTTTAGATTCCCAGAGGGGTGGTCGAGACTTTGGGAGAGCCAACATAGGGCTCAGGAGCGAAGAACAATAATTGCAGAGAAGGTCTCTGCTGCTGCTGAAGAAGAAAGGGACGAAGAACATTGAACTGACAAGGACAGTCGCGAAAACTACGACATAGAAGACAGTCTTATTTGTAGCAGTCTTATTCTTCCTGTTACCTTTGTAACTGTTATTCTGCAACAAATATAAACGTTGCGATTGATCTGTTTTATTCCTTTTGAGTCTCTTCCCCTTTGTAAACACCTTTTGAGCAATGGAAAAATCTTTTGAACGTGTTTTCGACATGAGGAGCTAAACCCCAACACTGGGATGACGGAGGAAGCCATATTTCATGCGTGTGGTAATTATATTTAATTCTTTCATGACTTTTTGCATGGATTGTTAATTGTTTTATGGTTTTTATTGAATGGTTGTGATTTCAATTGATGGGTTATACTTAGGTTAAGTCTTTTGATATCCCATGCTTTAGATATACAGTCGTTACTTTTCAAAAATCTACCTTGGCAAAACATAGAGTCAATATTTTATTATTATTTGAGCTATAATTGTCTATAATAAATATATGAATCGCATGAATGAATTTTATGGTGGAATCCTGAGTCCTAGTACCTCTCGATATTTGTGACAACCTTGTGAATATATTTTCTTTGTTTTTAGTTTTAAGTCTGAAATTAAATCTTTACAAGTCTGAGTTGAACGAACTTTTACTACCATTTTCTACCACGGAGGAAGCCATATTTCCTTTTTACGCCTTTGGTATTTTTCGATTCTTTTCAGATTTGGAGCGAAGCTACAAGGAAAGAAAAAGTGCTATAAAAGGAAAGCATCGCCAAAGAAGGAAAGAAAAGAGGAGTCCAATTAGTGAAGAAGATTTTGTACATAGTTGTTCTATTTTGTTTTATTTTTTTAGAAACTGTAAATAGGGTTGTATTTTTTTTGTAATCTTTCTTTTTATTTTTGGACACTTTTTGGACTTTATCTTTTTGGACTTGGATATTATTTTTAAAACCCTAAGAAAGGGTTACAAATTAAATTTAAACTGTTTGCAGGGAAGGACGACAGTTACGATACTGTCTCGGCCCCTCGGGTTCGTACACTGACATCGGAGTCGGTGGCCTGAGTCGACTTCAACGGTTCATCGCCCGTCTGGTACGGGAGGTAAGACTCTATCCACCCACGAATCCCCTGTCAGTGGGTTTTATTTTGTGTGACAACTCACACCCCTGCGAATAGAATGTCGAACTGGTATAATAATAGCCAATACAACGAATATCCGACTGAGTTTCAAAATGGACGTTACTACTTTGACCATAGTGTGAATAGTGGTTGGGAACATCAGCCTTTTCAAGGTTATGGCTCATACCATGATGAGCCCAATTACTATCCACATGCCAACTGGTCGTACGAGCAAAATTCCTCTCTACTAGAGTCAACACGTAAGTTAGTTGAGGCGACACGTAAGTTAGCAGAAATGAATAACTTAGTTATGGACGAAAGCAATGAAACGTGTGAACCTTCTTTCCTAGATAAAATCAGGAAGTCATGTGAGTCGACTCAGAGAATGTTGTTAGAGGCCCAGGAAAGAACTGCTCAAGATAGTCTTAATTTCCAATATAGTGTTTCCAATAGTACCTTTGAAAATGATGATAGTTATTTGCATAATCAAGATGACGAGGTTAGAATTGGTAACACTACTTTAGATGAGGTTCGATCATTTCCATGTTATTATAATGATGATTATGATGAGGATAGTGTTGATGAAGAATTTGAAATAAGTAGGCATAGTGATCAGGAATTTGTTACTCCAATTGAGCTTTACAATGATAATATTATTTCTAGTTCAATTCTAAATAATTTTAATAATTATTCACCTATTCAAAAGGACGAGGATTTGACTAGAGATACCCCCGTTTTAGACGATGTATTATTTCCTTATGATTATGAAGCTGATGATAGTTTTGAGGAACGAGTTTCTTATGAGAATATTGTTTTAGAGTCTAGCGATTTAGAAACATTAGTCTTAGACAAAGAAAATGAACTCGTAGAGATGAGTGAGGATGAACCTGACTTAGAAGAATCAATTGACCATTTTCAGGAATCAGATAACCTTGAAATTAGGGAAGTTGTGACTAGTCTTCTAGAGACACTGAAACTCTAAGTTTGGGGGTGATTATCATTCTCCATGTGCCTTAACTCTTAGAAAGGTCCCTCACTTGGGACTTGACATATGTGCCTCAACCATTTTAAAAGATTATCTTCATACACGTTTTCCTGAACCTAATGATGTCCATAGGGAAGTTCAGTTGTTAGAAACCCATCCTCTGGTTGATGTGGTTAGCCCAGGCTATGATACCCAGATTGATTTTGTTTTCCCACCAAATATCTTTCTTCCAAATGTGGGAACATATGAGTTTCAGATGTGTCAATTATTTAGTTTTGAGACTAAACCTAAGTACTTTAGGAAATTAGTATCGACACATTTGCCTAAGATTGACCGCCAGTTTCATCGTGGTCAATTGTGTGAGTCAAAACTGATTGAATTTAAGGATCCACAATTATTCAGGTTATTATTATGTGCTTCTAAGTTCTTATTTGAGTTTTTACAGACTTTACAACCTGAACCGGATCTTAGCTACGAGGAAATCCAACCCATGAAAATATTTTATTTGGACCCAGTTATAGAACTCGAACTCAACCACGGTAGATGTAGCTGTCTTAAACAGGAAACTAGACAAGGGTGTGCTTTATTTGTTAATTTTCTTGTCATGTTGCAGATTCCTTTTATTAGTGATAGCTCTTTTTGGTTTCGATGACCCACAGAAATTTCGGCTATTACTTTATGATTTTATAAGGTGACTAATCCTTCCTTAGTCTGGCTGAAGACTTTAAACTTAGCACTTCTTGGGAGGTAACCCAATATTCATGCGACACGGTAATATTTTTCCTTATCTCTTTTGCTTCAAATGGTAACAGTTTCTCCTTGTTCATGCTTTTAATTTTATCTTTAGAACATTGAAGACAATGTTAGATTTAAGTTTGGGGGTATGGGAGAAAGTTTTAGTTGCATTATTAAACTCCAGAGCTTAGAAATTTATGCTTATTAAGGATGGCACTAACCAATCAAAGTGGATGGAAGCATTTTGGTTGTAGGAGTTGAGGAACCAATCTGATTAGATGTCAACATCTAAAGAGTCTATTCATAAAAGCACAGATCTCAGGTGTTAGAAATAACATGATAGTTTCACCATATCTCGTTGAGTCCTTTTCACTTCTGTTTTTATTTTTATTTTGTTTTTAAACTATGTTTCTCTAAGTGATTGGGTGGGGCCCACGATTCAAGTTGTTACCGATGCTAGGGTGAAATAGAGTGACTGAGATACAACAAAAAAAAAATGAAAAAAAAAAAAATATTATGAAAAAGAAAAGAAAAGAAAAAGAGAAAGTTGAGACCAGACCATCTGACCAACCGGAATAAATTCAATAAAGTCGACCACTGGAACCCTTGTATATGCCAGTTGTGTTGACCTAGAGTTAGGTTTATCGACCATTGGTTCCCTTGTATATGCCAGTGTGTTGATATTAGTCAGACTAGTATCTCAGTCCATTAGGATAGGTTCATTTTGGCGGAGGCCTTCAGACAGATATGGGAAACACATTCACTTAGTAAACATCAAAACCATCTATGTTTTTCTCTATATCCATCTTCTTGATCTATCCATGTGATTAGTTTTGACTCCGGGTATTGATGTCCATAGTGCGACTATCGGAGTAGATCTTTGTGACTTATATATGAATTTTAGTATGCTTGAGTGCAAACTCGTGTACAGCAATTGGAATTTCGCTTCGGGGTACTTCCTCCTGTAGTCAATAAGTATGCCAACCAAGGAGATTTTTTTAGTGCCTTCCAAGGTTACTGCGTAGATAGCTAGGGTGCTGGTAAAGGTTTTGTGGGTACACCTCTGGTAAACCCTCCCGGGACTATAACTCGGCCACTAGGGCCACCTAGGGGTTTAAAGGCTTATTGCATACGCTAAATGCAATCGACGATGCCTGCGACAGTGAGTTAGGATTTTATTTATTTCAGTTTTGTTCGAGGACTAGCAAATAATAAGTTTGGGGGTATTTAATAGACGCATTTATGTGTTTATTTTAGTCTCAATTCTCTGTAATGTTAGTACTCGATTTTGCGCTTATTTTGGTATTTTATGTCTTTGTAGGTGTTTTTGGAGAAATAAGATTTTGCGGGAAAATTGGCTCGAAAAGTGGTATTTGCGCTCGTGGGAGAAAATTACTATTCGGACCCCTCATTTAGATAAGGGGCACATCAATTGCTAAGGGGCGACCACTTGCTATTCGCACCCCAGAAATGGATAAGGGGCACCTTCTTCCACCTTTTGAATTTGGGTTTTGGCGGGAAATTTTTGAGCAGCGACCAGCAGATTAGGGTTCGACTTTTAAGCTATTTCGAGAGAGATTCAATTGAAGATTTTTATGGGCTGGATGTCTGACGTATATACAGGGTTGGTATGGTTTTTATAATCGATCAAACTGGATTGGGTCGTTGGGTTTCCAATAAAACAGGGAAAGAAAATACTCGGGCATTTTTGGAAGGAACGTGGTGACTCAGGGAGGATATTTGGTCGTAGAGATTTATTTCTATCTTTAAAAGAGTTTTGATCGAGCCAGGGACACGTAAAGAAGACAGAAGAGGAAATAAATCCCGTGACTTGCGGGAGAGAAAAAAAAAGAAAACCGAGTTGTTCTCGGATTTATATTCCTGAGATTTGGTCGACATGTGATATATATATATATATGGGTTTTTAGATTCCCAGAGGGGTGGTCGAGACTTTGGGAGAGCCAACAGAGGGCTCAGGAGCGAAGAACAATAATTGCAGAGAAGCTCTGCTGCTGCTGAAGAAGAAAGGGACGAAGAACATTGAACTGACAAGGACAGTCGCGAAAACTACGACAGAGAAGACAGTCTTATTTGTAGCAGTCTTATTCTTCCTGTTACCTTTGTAACTGTTATTCTGCAACAAATATAAACGTTGTGATTGATCTGTTTTATTGCTTTTGAGTCTCTTCCCCTTTGTAAACACCTTTTGAGCAATGGAAAAATCTTTTGAACGTGTTTTCGACATGAGGAGCTAAACCCCAACACTGGGATGACGGAGGAAGCCATATTTCATGCGTGTGGTAATTATATTTAATTCTTTCATGACTTTTTGCATGGATTGTTAATTGTTTTATGGTTTTTATTGAATGGTTGTGATTTCAATTGATGGGTTATACTTAGGTTAAGTCTTTTGATATTCCATGCTTTAGATATACAGTCGTTACTTTTCAAAAATCTACCTTGGCAAAACATAGAGTCAATATTTTATTATTATTTGAGCTATAATTGTCTAGAATAAATATATGAATCGCATGAATGAATTTTATGGTGGAATCCTGAGTCCTAGTACCTCTCGATATTTGTGACAACCTTGTGAATATATTTTCTTTGTTTTTAGTTTTAAGTCTGAAATTAAATCTTTACAAGTCTGAGTTGAACGAACTTTTACTACCACTTTCTACAACAACTTTAAAAATCACATCAGGACCCAAATGATCCACCATTATAGACCTAGGGTCTGGATGCATGCCGCCACGTAGTGGACATGGAATAGAAAGCGGGGCATTGAAATGGTGCATGTGTCACTCACACTGAAGTGCCATAAGCATCTTGCACCAATTGAGATACAAGCTTGTAGAATTTGGTATCTTGCGGATTCGATTTGACACCCTTGGCAATTCCATTCGTTATGAAATCTCCATAGCCACTTTGAGAGTAGTGCTATATGTTCATAGCCTCCAGATACTTCGAGACCTCGCACCGTGCTAAATTATTAAACCAAACCATGATTGATGCATTGCGGTTGTACCGCAGAAGATTTCTGCTATTTCTTGGTGTGAATCAACAAGCTTTTGGCCTATACCATTTCATGAAGACAGATCAGAAACAAGAAAAAATAAAAAAATACAGTGCATCAATTTGAAGTCCTCCTCCTTTCCTCTTAATTGACAATTAGGCAAATTCAAACAACCTGCTTTAGAGATAAAGGAATTGTTTCATGAACGCCCATGATCCGACAAGTGAACTTGAAGTATACTGATCGTACACGAATCGGCATTATTTTTTCTTCTCTATCGTTGGACGTACTTCCTATTTCGTCCTGACGTCGACAATTTTTTTGAGTTTTTGTGCTAGTTCGCGATTAAATTGATACTCAAGCAAATATGTGGGACGTTACAGACATGGTGCTGATAACTCAACAACTTGTAGCTTTCTTTTACAAGTCTCGTCTTCTTCCAAAATTTGAAGGAGATCCCAGAAAAAGCAACAAACTGTCTAAACCTTCCATTTCTTGTGCCGTTGGTCGGTTGGTGTTTGAGTTGAAGTTTCCATTTGGCATTTTCAATGAGATCACAGGTTTTCGTCTTTCTGTGCATTGCGATGTCGAAAGCTTGCTTGTGAGAGATGTCATCCTTCCATGGATCAATCCAACATTCTTCATGAAAGTAGTGCAATTTCTTGTTGTATTCCTCTCCAGTAACTCCTTCCATGAGGAAGACTCACTTCATAAGCCAACAAATTTTGCTTGTCAGACTTTTTTTTCTCCTGAACAACCCTTCTCCACAATATCTTGTGTTCGACATTGTATCTCCAGCTCCACAATATCTTGGATTATGTTTCCTCAATCATGTTCTTTCAACTGCCACAGGGATTTGCATGAAATTAAAGAAGTAACCTGTTACTAGATATGTAGTTACAGCTTCTTGTCTGAACAAAATCAGCTTTCATGTTTTCAATAAATGGGGAGAGGCTTTTCAAGTCATAAGAATTCTTCAACTGACGCCAGTACGTTAGATATCTTTAATCTTCCAAGGGATGTGCAGCAAAGAAAGACGGAAAAGTAGTCAAAACAGGACAACACGTTCTCTGGGTGCTTGAGTTTCATGTTATGATCTGCCTAATACAGTATCTCAACACCGATGAACATAAAACCCATCATTGTCTGGCATTACCAGTAATCAAGTGCAGCATCATTACGTGGCACTTTTATTGCTATCATGTTATTTAGTAAAGTATACATTGAGTTTCACAGAGATTCATAAGCACCTCAAGTCGGGATCTACACACAAAGAAGCAGCATTCTCATTGCTTGGCACGTACCGGAAGGGGAACGAGTTGCAAAATCCAAAAAAAAAAATCAAATCACAGAATGCAAAACCATCTACTCCCTCCGTTCTTAAATAATAGGCTGGTTTCATGTGTAAATTTACACATGAAACCAGCCTATTATTTAAGAACGGAGGGAGTATAAGATAAGAGCTCCATAGAATAAGACATGGAATCAATGAGTTATAAAGGATGCAGAAAAACCTAACACTGTGCATGTAAACTGGCTCAAAAAGAAGTAAAAGCTTTTGAACAATAAAGACCCATAATTGCTTGCAAACATAAACCTAACAAGGTGCATAGTCTGCACCTGAAATAGTCTGGCTCTGTCAGTTACTTCAAGGGTTCAAGGTTTATACAAAATGCATTCAAATTGCCGTCAGCTATCATCTTTCCAAACTCTCCTACAAGCATTAAAATCCTATGATGTCTGCCATTCAGCTACATTATTAACCATTACCTTGAGAGATGAGATTTCCCCCCAGCCTCATTCATGCTGTCGATAAAGTTTGGCCGTGGAGGGGGAAACCGCCTTGAAGGTTTGTCCCGTTTAGATTTTCTTACAGGCTCAAAAGTGCTGTTGGCCAAATGGATGAATCGGAAAAAAGCATTGAGAAAGAAATAGTACAAGTTAGTGCAGCTGTTTGAGAAGAACGACTAAATCAATCAAAGAATTGGAAGTTTTATACCTTGGACTTGTTTCTTGGGCCTTCTGCTTTCCCTTGTTGGTTTCCATAGATTGATGATGAGTTTCTTCTGTAAATAGCTTTTTAGTTGATAGGATTAATCCACTAACAAAATTGAAACCCTTTTCGGTTAAGGGTTTCTCACTGTAAATTTCACAAGAATCTAGGAAATTATCGAAATTGGGGTTTTAGGGCAATCAAAACAGATTCCAGTTCATAGTAGTGATCCACAAGATGGGGTGGTTGAAAAAGAAATGGAAGTAGAGAAAATGAATCAAGTAGATTTGCTTGTTAATGATGGAATGCTTTCGTTTGGAGGTGGAGAAATGCAAGGGTTTTCTTCCCCTTCTAGTGTTATTAGTTTAGAGGAAAAGGAGGAACAAAAGAGGATATTCAGAAGTTGATAGATTTTTGTTGTTTGTTGCTTAGACTTTAAGATCCGTTCAATGGAACAGTCAACGGTCCCAACGGGTTAGACCACGAGTCAACGAGGATATTCTTGTTGTTTGTCGTTTAGACTTTAAGATCCTAGCATTTTTTGGGGCCACTCAAAAGGAATTAGGGGTCATTTTTGTTATTCCCATCCATTGAAGAGAGTTAAGGGGTGTCTTAAAAATAAAAATTGTCTAAATTGTCCTTCACCTTTATACTAAATCGAAACTTATATCCTTTAATTTCATAATCATATCATTCCTCCTTTTCTTTTCTTTCTACCATAAAACTTTTTTTTTCATCGTTTTAATTTTGATTGAAACCCAAGATCGTCGATCAAACAAAGTTTATGATTGATTGTTTAAAATTAAAACCCAAAATTCATTAACCTTAAAGTTGAATCTTAAAAAAAAAAAAAAAACGAGTTAAACAAACAAAACAGATAAATTATAGTAGTTGTGATGCAAAATTATGATTTGATTGCTTGAAATCAAAAATTTGATCGGAGAATTCTCTAAGATTTGCAGTAGCAGGAACATAATCGGTAGACACCAATCAATTTATCTACCGATTATGGTTGATGTTCTTGGAATTACAGTAGCATAAACATAATCGGTAGATAATAATCTATTTTACCTACCGATTATGGTTGATGTTCTTCATTTCTAAAGAACATCAACCACAATCGGTAGGTAAATTAATTGTTATCTACCGATTATGTTTCTGCCACTGCTTCAAATTTTCTGTACTAAAATTAAACACAATCGGTAGATAATGAACATAATTGACTACCGCTTATGGCAGTTCCAAAATTCGAAAATTGAAGGATTTTGGCAAAAACTCATTTTAGGGCCAATATACATTCGGAAATTAAATTAACACAATAAACTACCGATTATGGCAGTAATAAAATTCGCCTCGAATATATTCGAAGTTAAAGTAATACCATAAATCTACCGGTTATGGTAGTACGAAAGTTCGAAAATTTTAGGATTTTGACAAAATATCATTTTGGGGCCAATATACATTCGGAAGTTAAATTAACAATCGATTATGGTAGTACTAAAATTCGAAAGCTGAATTTATTCGGAGGTTAAAGTAACACCATTTACTATCGATTATGGTAGTACCAAAGTTCGAAAATTTTAGGATTTTGGCAAAATCTCATTTTGGGGTCAGTATACATTCGAAAGTTAAAGTAGCACCATAAATCTACCGAATATGGTAGCACGAAAGTTCGAAAATTTTACGATTTTGGCAAAATCTCATTTTGGGGCCAATATACATTCGGAAGTTAAATTAACTACCAATTTTGGTAGTACTAAAATTCGAAAACTAAATATATTCAGAGGTTAAAGTAACACCATTTACTACCGATTATGGTAGTATCATAGTTCAAAAATGGGCTTTTTAACAAAGTGTCCATGCTTTTGAAATGTATTTCATAAAGTGGCCGTTCTCCGAAACTAATGAGTTGAAACATGTTGAAGACTGAGTCACTACCGTTCCAACTATTCATCATCTGCTTCCCAAGTTCAGTCATATGTTCTTATCCGAATCAAAACCAATGAATTTAACAAAATAAATTGTGATTAACTAGATAATACAGATCACTTTCAAATTCAAAGATGTAAATAAATTAGTAAATAAAAAAACCCTAACCTCTTTTTTCTCACAAAATATAAATCTTCATCGTGTATTCATCTTCATCCATTGTTACGAAACCTTAAGTGAACACGAATTAGAATATTCATCTTCATCCTCTATTAAATTTAAAAACCCTCAATTTTTCAAGAACCCTAATTTTGGGAATCCAATATAACATTCGGAAACCCTAATTCATGAAATTAAGTTCAAGAGAACATATATAAAATGAATTAACACAAACCCATCGTCTCAAATTGAATTAATTTAATTGAGAAATCATCAAATCATCAAAAATTCAATTATCTACATAACAAGATAGTGGAACAGGTTGATAGAGACACTAAAATCACAGGTTGAGATAAAGAGTTTCAACGTGATGTATTAGTTTTGTAGATGATTTTCTACACGAACAATCAAAAGAAACACTTGCAAATTAACAACATCACCACACGAACAATCAAAATCAACTGTCTTCTTCATCTTCCTTCGTGATTTTCTCGCAATAACAATCAACCGTTTTCTTCATCTTCCTTATTCTTCGACCTATCTCAAATCAAACCAAACTATACAGTGAAATCACTATTATCCTAGATAGGGTGGCCCTTATCCCCCTCTTTTCAAAAAATGCACGAAAATACCCTTCGAGATTAGTGTTAAATTAGTGTTAATTTGATTAATTAGTTGTTAATAATTGTAGTTAGTTTAGTGTTAATTTAGGATAATAATTATCTTTTTAAAGATAACTAGATAGTAACCCGTGCTCCGCACCGGGTGTGTGTTGTTTTCATCAGATTTGTATTATAACATTGGTCGATTTTTTTAACAAAACTATGGATACATGCCACAAAATAACATATATCTGTATATATTCATGACTTTCCATTAATGTTTTACATTTGATGACTATATTTCCCCTTTGATTTCAAGTTCCCTTTTGCATTCTCCTTTCAGATTCCTTGATAGCTTCATTTTGTTCAGATATAATATCCGATGTCCTGTAATTATCTTGTTTGGAAAAAAAAAAGGCAACTTCAACTCGGGGACTTTTAGCCAGAACCTTTTGCTTCAACAACCTGAGAAAAAAAGTAAAACCTATTCACAATTACTAATGCAACATCATTCTGCATTAAAAATCACTTCCTTTTTCTAATTGTTCAACATCGGTTATGGCCGGTGTTGCCTCCTTCAAGGAGCTCAATTTCATTTCCATATCCAACCCAAGTTTCAGTGCATCTCTTAGGCTTTGTTGTAGTTGTTCGATTGTATTTTCTTTCTTTTTTTTATATTAAACAACTTTTGGCAGCCAACATGTTCAGTAATCCAAAGTTTACTTTCTGGAAAGAACTTGCTATGAACTGCAACTGATAGGTAACCATCCTCAGGGGATCTACAACCATCTGCAATGAAGGCTGGTTAGTTCTAAGGTCGCTTTCTCCTATTCCTCCGTCAATTCCTTGATTTTATATTCTCTGGTAGCTATACTGTTTCCCAGTCACATTTTTTTTTCTGCGCTAAGACATTATCTCTCCCGAGGTTCCCGTTGTAGTGTGGTGAAGTTGTCTTGTAAGTCTAGAATTGTTTTAGCTGTCTCCACTTAACCCTGCTGCAAATTCTCCATTCCTTAATAATTCTAAATATTGTGAATTCTCCTTCAATAGAATATCCAACTCTTCGATTAAGCATCTTTCTCAAATTCCATTGCTTCCATCAGGTCCATTTCTTCCATCATATCATTCTCCATTTCAATAAGCTGAAAAGCTATATCAACCAACATCAGGTGATGTTTTTCAGAACCTCGTCATCTTCCCCGAGTGTAGGATGCAGTCTCATTATCCAAATCAGTTCTGACATATATGATTTCAACCTGTTCAAGTGGCATAAATCATCAAAAAAATCTAAAAAAAAACTACCACTTAAGTAAAAACATTGATATCAAATTACATAACAAAGCCCGAGAATTAACCCTCGGGAGAAAAGAAGTCTCAGATGATTGCTTTCTGTTTCTTTAATTCTATAAGCTAGTGTCAATGATAAGGCAAAGATAAGGCTATTATACACAATGAACGTCAAACAAACAACACAAAGTGAACATAGCAACAAAAAAGCTATTAAAGAATCCGGACTTAACATAAAAGAATTCTTTGCATCTGCACCATAATTCTGAAATCTTTTTCTTGAAACTAAAAAGAAAAATCAAAATGTTAAAATGTTAGACATATCGAATATTAATGGCAACTTACTTGTTTTAGAGAATCTGATTTGTATACCGTGTCGGTACAGCAAATTTTGTGTTTAACTTAAACTAATAGACACTTTCCAACTTTCATTCTTCAACTCGATCACCATTGATACCACAACAATTGGTTTCTCGTCATCTGCCTACGTGAACCACACCCCAAGATATCTAGTTTCGGCCACCCCCTTATTTAGTAGCAGATTCTCTATTCTGCTAAGGTCCTTATCAGACCTGTAAAGCAAGATAGAAAGTAAAATATTGAATTAGTGTATTAATCTATTGACCCCAATATGAAATATGAATACTGTAAAACAGCCGAACCAAATTATAAAACGTTAAATAAAAAACCATACCAAATATTAGATAAATTAAACCAAAAATGATCTTGCATGCGGTATTGATTGAGTAAGAAATGATGACAAAGCTTAATTGAAAGTCTTAGAAGTGGGGATCTCTGGCATACAGTTCTTCATACAAAAAAGTTGCATTTGTAGAATAAAAACGCCCAGCATAATGACTATTATGTGCAATATTACTGCAATACTGCTTAGTGCTTACAAATTTCAAAAGCAGAAAAATCACAAAAATCACCACAGCTTTATGGAAACACCATTTTTTTTTTTTTTTGTATCTACGGAAGCATCACCCAACTTCATGCATTTGAATGGAAGCACAGTTTCTCTATCATACAAAGGCAAACCAAAAGTAAATGAAAATTAAATCTTCATCTCTCAAGTCTCAACTCCCAATAAAAAACTCTAAACCTCAAAGTGACCAATTTAGTTGCAATCAATTACAACTCTAAGGTCTTACTGAGTAGAAAACTTAAATATTAATTTTTGTTACGCACCTCCAAAAATAGATAAAGCTCTGAATTCAAATGTTCCTCTACTTTCCTGAAACACATAACTAATCGAGAGAAAATGAACTTTGAAAAACTTACATTGGAAACCATTTCGTTGACTCACGCAGAAGATATCCAGGAATTTGTAGTTCAAGCTCAGTATTGAATGAACGAAAACAAAGCCAATACAGTTTTCTGTTTGTTATCTACATGCATTACCAACAGTTTAATCATATTTATTTTAAAAGTTAGTAACACAAATATGATATAAGTTGTGATTTATAATTAAACAGTAACTATCAAATGTAGAAGTATATGCGGAAAAACTACCCCTACTTCCCCCATCAAATGTAGATTTAATGATACAATTCATTTTGTAGTAATGTTCACATATACGTAAAAAAAACATTCTAACTACTCTAACAGTGCTTTCTCAACTACACTTGGAAAGTAATCACAACCCATCATCAAACAATCAAACTAACAACACCAGAACAATCAATCCCATAAATAATCAGGCAAAACTACCAAAGTAGTAATAACACCAAGAATTGATTTTGCCTAATTCAAACAAAACCCACAACAGAAAGAAGAAATTAAGTGATGCCCAAACTATAAAACCTAACTCAAAACCAAAGACAAAGCAGCATAGAAAAAGAGTGATAGATACCACAAATTGTAATGGGGGTTAATCCGATGAACTGGTCTATCCTCCACTTACCATAACATCATAAACTGGTCTATCCTCGTATCTGTAATTAAAGTTCATTCAACAAATCAGTTTAAAAGCTTGAAATTACAATAAGTTAAAAACCCTAATTGACATATTTGTGGAAAATAGATAGGAAAAAGAAAAAAAAAAAAGAGGAGAGGAGAGAGTTACCCCATGTCAAGCATATCATGATCATCGTCAGTGGTGATTCTTTCAGGAAGAATTTTTGTGGGGTTTAGGTGCTCTTCACCGCTTTAATTTTCTCCCATTTATAAGGCAAAGTGGGTTTCTCTTATTCGGACGAAATCTTTGTGAAAACCCCAAGGAGAAGCTCGATTCGGTAGAAGGATCGAGGAAGAAACGTTTCAGAGAACAAAATTGGATGAAGAAAGTAAGGGGGTAGTTTAGAAAGGTGAAACATTAGGTGGTGGGTGAAAGCAGTAGTGGGAACATTTAGTCGAAACCGTCGAATAGAAGTGGGAACTGGAAATAGTATGTGGATGGTGTAAGCAGGGTGTATGGATCTTTAATTTTAATAGATGTGACGGGACCATGTTCAATGAGAAAACTCTATTTGAGAATACTCACACAGGAGTTGTCCACGTCGGTTTTTTGTGGGGCCACGATGATGGAGAATTATATTTTTGTTTTCAATTATCATCTAGTTAGATTAGATAGATTAGTGACTTATTTTAGACAAAGAAGAAGGAGGAAAGAAGAAGGGAAGGAGGAAATTTTTTTTTTTCTTTGTGATCTTTGTGATTATTGAGAGATGTGTGATACAAATTCGAAGTGAGGAAGGTGAATCTTCATCACGTAAAGCTAACATATCAATTACGATGGAGATCCTGGAGATGGCTTATTTGTTGGATTATGAAAATAATTTTACCCAAACTCAATTTCAAACTCAAACTTTTTTCTCAAGCTCAAGATGATGACTTTTGGAGCCAAATCCGAAGATGAGTACATGGATGAGGAACCCAATGCTAATAATACATAGGTATGGTTGTAGACGTTGTTTAATGTCCCGTTTTGTAGCTTGAATTCACCAAAAGTTTTGATTTTTTAAGTAGTTCCATGAGTTAGGTTCGGCAGATAATTTGTATCAACCTTGATAAATAAGAACAGTTCGGGCTTATAATTTTAGTCCCCAATAAGCCTAACGCATATATGACAAGTAGTTCGGCTTTTCAATTCAAACACGAATGAGCCGAACTTTAAAGATCGGCTTTCAAATAGTATTGCGAATGAGCCGAACCTAACCCCAAACGATAGTGAAGTCTAACAATGGAGAACATTAAGGTCAAAATTAAACTCATTCAAATCAATGAGATATTAGCGTCATCGTCAAGAGAACGAAAAGACGAAAACAACGCAAAAAAAGAATGAGGCCATTCCGACATCGGACGAAGAAGTTACGGCCAAAATAAAATCTAAAAACTTGAGTGTACGAGAGATAAGTTCTAGCTGATAACTCATCATCACGAGTTAGCCTTAAAATCAAGATTTTGAAGTGTTTACTGAGAGATAAGTTCGGCTTAAAAGTAATCTAATCGAGTTAGCCGAACCTCGACAACCACCTCCTGTAAATTTCACTTGTTAGGTTGTAGGAAAGGTTGGCAAGGTATTAGCCGGTTTTGTTGCGGGACATGTTTGGGCGCAAAATTGACTTTTATCTCAAGGAGAAACGGTTTGGAAGGATTCTAAAGCCTAACTTTGAGAGCTTTATATAAGAAAATCCTTAAGAAGAGATCTTTCAATTTTATCATCTCTTTACACCACATTTTATCATTCATATTATCTTCCACATCATAAAAATACATCCAAAGGTCTAAAGCGACATGCATCAATTTTGAGAAGAAAAATCAAGTTAGAGGTTCGCGATCACCACCATATTCATCATCCCGTCCTCCCCTCCACCACCATCTTCATCATCACCTCATACTACACCCTTATTTTAAATCATTATCAACCTCTTGTTCTACAAAACATCCACCCGTGTCATTTCGCCTTTTCCCCCGCATGCAAGTTTTTGGTGCCACCACCTCGAGGTTTGGGAGTTCTTGAATTAGAAGGAGTCACTTCCATTGTTCTCCTTTTAAGCTTCTCTTTGAATTTTCCTGGATGGGTGCTAAAACAAATGATACGACTTAATTAATTTTCCAAACTAAATAAATATGACTCTACTAAACAATGTGATAAGTCACCTATAAATGGACAAGTTTATAGGAAACTATTGGCCATACACGAGTAAAGTTCGCACATTCTGTACTTATCAAAATGAGCCGAACAATGTGCCCAACGAGTTCGACGCATTATCATACAAAAATATTATAATAGGTTCATCATTGAATCGATTTTCAAAACATAAGGCCCAAATCCTTCTTATTCTTAAAAAAAAAGAAGTTAATTTGCTAAATTTCCAGTAACACTACTACTCGGAACTTCAAAACCCGGAGGAATCATCGATTACATGTCGAAATCAATGAAATAAGAAAAACCAAGCAATGGGTTTTGTGGGAAATACCTTTCTATGTGCAATTTTAAAGAATCGGCTCTATTTCTTCTCAAATACCAATCAATCCACTATCCTCTTCATCACCATCTTTTAAAAACCAGCTGAGATTGAGATGCTACGAAGCAACACCTCGAGGTATCCATATTTCAGGGCATCGCTAACACGAGAATCATTAATTTGTTTAATCGAGAACTTAATCGAATAAAGAAATTTTACTTTTGTTTGTGTTTTGGAGAAGAAGACGAGAAGAAGAGTGTGAGAGAAGGGTTAATTAGTAATGTTAGTGAGTTAATTAGTGGGTGGTTATTAATTAGAAATTAGTGGGAGAGTTTTAGGATTAGAATTTAATTAAGTGGAAGGGTAGTAATGTAATTTAAACTGATTTAGTAACAAGCATCATTTATAATTTTGCATTTACGGCAACTTGTGTGTGTGTGACTATTTTATTTGTACTTCATTTTCATTTGATTAATCAGCTGACCTTTTAACCAAAGTTTGATTAATTAAGTTGGTCCCTCTCCAAGCCGACCATGTCGTTGGATGTCCAAAAATAAAGGACCAATATGTATATTATGAATAAGCCAATTTTTTTTTAGAGCCCAAATGAAAATGAATTTGAATATTTTTCTTATTAAATCTTGAATTCCTATCAAAAATGAGCACAAATCAATATACCAAACACCATTAGATTTTATTTTCCACTGTTGATTTTCAAAGTGGTAGATGATGACGGTTTGAATGTCTCGGTTTGTGCTCATTTTTAGTAGGAATCTTGAGTTTGATAAAAGGAACGTATCATCAAACAAATTCATTGTCATTTGGATTCTAAAATTAAATTGATTCAATCTTGAATCTTGTATGGATAATGTACATATAAGGTTGTCCATGGATCCTTTCTCTTGAACCAAATGACAAAGATTCTGCACAATTATCATGAGTCTGTAAGATTAGCAAAATTCACGTAAAGCTTAAGTCTGTATTAGGACCAAAATTTGGCTGGCGATTGGAATTATACCAACTTACCTCTTTCTTTTTAAACATACACATTTATTGAGAATTAAAGGAAGTTACAAAAGATAAGAAAGGTTGTCGTCTCATTTCTATCCCAACAAAAAAGAAGGATTCCAGGTCATCCGATAGCATGTCAGAAGAGAAAGCAACAATTCTATTTTTCCTTGCTTCTTCAACAATCCTATGATTCCTATCTACTACAAACAAGAACCTTCGTATTAAGAAAACTAAGCACACAGTTTTTCATATACTTAAACACACTACTACAAAATATGACATTTTTTTGAGCTTCCCATGGAATTTTCAATTTTGGATTTGAATCTTCACTTATCGCCTTGTCTAAGGTTTGGCTATCCGATTGTATGTTACGCAAATTTATGCCCAATTCCTTAATCCAGTTTAGGAGCAACAGAACAATCTTTAGCTTCAGCCTGTATAATATATAATGTAAACAACAAAACGCATGGTTAAATCTTCTTCCAGGAAAGATGCACCAAATTGGACCAACCCGTCTGGGTTGGGTTGGTTATTTTCTCAGTTATCTTGATGGTCAGGTATGTGCCTAGTTGGTTTATCATTATAGTGGAAATTAGGATCCATGCATATAATATTAATAAGAGAAGTTGGATCAGGCCTAATTTAATCAAAAGTGACTTTATTTATGTATTTCCAAATATTCCAAATAATACACGAAATTTTTGCGCAAAACTCCTTAAGCCTATTATCATCCATCCGAGCAGCAAACCATTTTTGAATATCATTATCACGATTATAATTTAAAACATTTGCAGAAGACATGGCATACCAAAATTTAAAACACGGTTTAAATGGACGAGTAAAAAAAAGTACGGGTGAAATAGCCAAAAAAATTTTGCAAGGATGAAACTGGATTCATCCTGGCTTATACTTAAAAAAATAGCAAGGATGAAACTGGAAGCATCCTGTAAAATAAAAATAAGAAAAAAATATTTGAAAATGGACAGGGATGGATGAAACTGATATATTTTTAAATTTACATCCCGCCTATTTTTAAATTTTTGTCCATTTAAACAGTATATTTTTAATTTTTGGCTATTTAAACAGTATCAAAACCTAAGTGTCTTTTTCAGCCAGAAATTGTTGATTTTGGTCTTTTTGACCAATTTTGTGATATCTTTAGTAAAACTGCATTCGACAAACGAATGTATTTCATCTTTTAATAAATCAGAAATACATAATCTACAGTATGGGTAAGCATCTTTATTATCATAGCTTTTTTCCCTAATGGTAACACTCTAGACACCACTTTCCACTCAAACGTTTGAATTTTAAGGATAAGACTAAGTTTCCAAAAAAAAAAATTCCCAAAACAAGATGTTTCATGGTTGTATTTATAGTCAGATATATATTTATAAGCAGAGACAATCTTGACTTCTCCAGATGCATTAGCTAGATTTCCATCTGATTTTGTCTTTCGTATATATTTGGCGTAATAGACATAATCTTGTTGATTATAGACGGATTGATGTAGTTCTGGAATATATCAATTTTCCATTTGCTATTGTTATCCAAAAGATGGCTAACAAGATGAGGGGTATTGTTGTCGATAATTTTTGGAGTTAACATGCTTTCTCGTTGAGGAAGCCAGTAATCAGACTAGATTCTAGTGCATTCTCCATTGTTAACCTGCCATGTATGGTTTTCTTTGATGATTTTTAGACCACTTTTAATGCTTCTCCATATCCACGACAAGTTGCTCTTTTTAGATTTTATTAGGGGATTGTATTTAGGAAAATACTTTGGTTTAATAATTTTAACCCGCAAGAGGTCTTTATTATTAATCATTTTCCAAGCTTACTTAGTGATGAGAACACAATTTTGTTTGTGCGGATTACGAATTCCTAATCCACCTTAATCTTTAGCAATGCAGTACTAATCCATGCTTTAGTAAAAATCCCTTTTTTTTTGTTCCGCCGGAATTCTCTTTGCTTTTCATCAATCTGATCAAGAACTTTTGAAAAGCAAGACATTGTGACACTGATGTTGTTTCTTATAGTGTGACCATAGACATACTATGATAAAGAGGATCAGTTGATGAGGCTCTGAATCTGTTTTCCAAAATGATACTCCCTCCGTCCCACTAATATATGACCTAATTTAAGTTTGAAATTTTTTTAAGGCAAGTATTTTTATTTATTTATTGCAAATTGGTAATGAAAAAGCGTGGGTCTAACAACTACACCCAATATTCTGTTTAGCAATATGTATGGACATACTCCAATATAATTCTAAGAGACTCAACTAGACAGTCAGACTCAATCTACGGAAATATATCTGTTAGAGCATTGCTCGGTCAACCTCGCAAGTGTTGCTATCTCAAACTTGATTTTCAAGTTCAGTTGCCAAAACTATAATTCTTGATTTCTATTCTACTTATAGTGATGTCTCGGGATAGGATAGTAAGTGTAGTTGAGCTTTAGACTCCACGACGTTCATCGACTGAAGACGAAGAACTAAACACAAATAGAGAAATAAAAAAATCGTTATTCCTATCTTCATCTTTTTCAATGGCGACTAATGATATGATGAATCTCAAGTAGAAGAAGATCTGAACAATCAAACACTAGCCAATAAGGTAAGAATAAAAAAACTCATCTTTTTGATTACATGAATAAGTTAAATTTAATCAGATTAGGGATTTAAAATTAGTTTTAGAACTGTGTACGGTTGGGAGTTCATGTTTACGTAAATCAACTCTACGATTGGGAAAACATGAAGTCCCAACCATAGACCAATTCTAGGTTTTCTCTGAGATTTCCTACGGTTGGATTTCCCCACATTAGATATTTTTTATGGTTTGGAAAACATCAAATCCCAACCATATATCTTATTTACTAGCCCTAAAAAATTAAATATCTTTGATCTTTGATTTTCTAACACTAATTACAAATCAAGTTATTAGCCTAATCTAATCATGATTAGATTTATTAATCTAATCATGATTAGTTTTATTAATATAATCATTGCATCAATTAATCGATGGTATTCTATCCATTATAAAAATTAGGAAGATTAGGGGTTTTGAAGATTAGTATTTCATGACCCGATTGTGTCCTCTTATGATCCCTCAAAACCAAAAACTTGGAGCCCCTATAATAGACTTCTTTTTTTTTCTTTTCTTTTTTGAAGCATGAATGTTAATCTCGTAAGGCTTATTCCTATGCACCATGTTAAAATAATTTTTCCATACCAGGTGGCATGGCAAGTTAGTTGTATATATTATGAATATCGCTCGATTTTAATTATATCGCCAGCGGTTGACTCAATAGCGCCTATAAATACCACACATCCCCTCTCATTCTTCTTCCACCTTCTCTTTTTTTCTTCTCTCTCTTTCTCTTGAACAAGTTGTTAGTTATTTCCTAAATCAAATTCTCATCAAACAAATATGAGTGAGAAAATAAAAAGAAACAGAAAACTAAAGGATGTACTAGCACCCCATCCGATGGATTAGATTATGTCTAGGATAAATAAAATGAGTTTAACATTGTTAGACAATTAGTCGGTGATGGTGTACTCTCGGCGCACATATATGTCCATCCAGAGTGAGTTAATTTAGTCGCACTAAGAGTGGTTGGTCACAGCTACGTACGGTGTTCGGGTACCTCTCCCTTATTGTTCAAGAAAAAGTCTGAAGATATCCTTGGCGGCGTTTATATTGTTAGATCATAGCTCGGTTGAACCCACCAATCATTGGTATGTCAAGTTTGGTTGTCATATTTTAGTGAGCCAAAACTCATTTAAAGAGTCGCTTGATTATTTACTCGAGTCAACTTCTTATAGGTTAGCCAGAAAGGTATTAGGATATAAGAGTTACATGTATTACTCAAAGACTTGAAGAATGATAAGAAGTAAGGAGATACATCGACAACATCATCCTTCCTCTTGAGGTTATTAGTATTTGACTTGAACTGTTTCATTCCTAACATATCTTTAAAATCGTGCATATTGAAAATATAACTGCGAAGCTGTGTATGATACTCTAGTTAGACATAGTATTAAGGAATTATAATATGAAGTATAACGTCTATCTTTTGAACTTTGTATATAATACATCGACATAATCGTATGAATGTTATTGTGATTATGTATGGGTATGGGTGAAGATTTCGTCCTAGGAAACAATGTTTTACATTCGTTTAAAGGAAGTACATTCATAAACTTGTTTTGTGAATCGAAAAGGAAATCGCTAGGCTTATTGGTATTGTTATTCATTGCATATCTTTGGATTACCAATATGTGTGTTTAGTATAACCGTTCATAAACTTGTTTATGTATCTTGGTAAAACTTCTCACAATGCCTGAAACTAGATGAACTATAGGTTTAGTTGCTTGGTCTCAACTATACAAAGTTGGTTTAGATTTTGTATAGCGGCTTAATTCTGAGAGTATTCAATTTTGGACAAGGTCCCGGGGTTTTTCTGCATTTGCGGTTTCCTCGTTAACAAAATATTGTTGTGTCATTTACTTTCTATTTCCGCAATTATAATTGTTTTATTATAATTAGAAGTAAATTACACAAACGTTAATTCCTATTTACTTGATAAATAATCCTATAATGTTTGGTTAAGTACGAACCTATTATCAAGTAAACATACTTCGTTTTTGTATTGTCTCGATCTCGTATCCATAGACGATCACACGAAGTGTGAACCGATTTGTTGTATTGTATCGACTCAGTCCATTGACAATCACTTTAGGAGAAATGACTTATAGGTGGAAAAGTTTTAGATTGAGGTATATTTGGGTACCCTCGTCTTTTCAATTGGTATCAGAGCAAGCAAATACGAAATGATCTAACAATCTGTGTTTGGTGCGATCCAACCTATAAGAAGTGAATCTATGTTTGATTCAGTTAACGTAGTAGCAGGATTTGACTACTTCAAAAAATCGTGGTGGAAGACACGAATAAAGTATGAGATACTCTTATTCCTAAATGTATTAGGAATTGAAATTATGTCCTTGTATGTCTTGAGTGACTTACATAATCCTTTGGATTTCATAGGATTGAATATCATTGTGTTGAATATTAACAAGCTTAGTGACAATGATACAATACTCTATGAGACAACCTGTATCTTTAAAATGATTCTTCTCAAGATTTTCTATTACTATATGAACCATGGTTATTGTGTTCTTAAAAAATCTGGAATCTTAAATATATTTTGGACGTTCTACCAACGTATACATATGTACATTTTCAGATCAAAGACTGTCAATGTATCGCTACTAAGGATGCGATTTTGGAAACTTTGTAACCGTACAAAGAATGATTCTTCAATTAATAATTCCGTTAACAATGGTTTGCTTCATACTCCTCCCAACTGTTTTAATGAAGCAAGTTATCTTTTAATATATTATAGGTGTTGATAGTGGTTTTTATCTCTGGGCTAAATTTGTAAAAGTCTATCTACCTGACCTGGCATCAGATGTAGTAGACATTGATATGTCTGTATTCCGCAGGGAATTTGGAGAATATATCAAAATATGACGAGTACCTATGTCTCTCTTCATATTATATCGAAACTCAAGCTCCTGGATGAACTGTTCACTAGTATAGAGCCTAATGAGTTTATAAGCTCCTAGCTGCATTACTCACAAATACCGGAGCCTGCTGAGTACTTTTCTTGTGCTTATGTTCCCTGGCAGAACCGTTAATATTGGTATGGCATGACGGATTTGTGTTCACTCGCAGCAAAGTAGCACGGACCTCCAAGTACCAAGGTTAAGGCCCTTGCACAAAATACTCAGTCAGAAAGCAAAGAATAAACAGAGCCACAGAGTAGGAGCAACAATGAGGGGAGCGTGGCCATGCCATAGGCTAACTGGCGCCACTTTGTCACGCCCCATGCTACCTAACCGGCCCTAACTCCTTTGTCGACCAATCAGGTCTCTTTAAACCTGCCACACTCCCATGAGTTGTGGCTGGGCCCATACTTGCCGGCCTTATTCCCCATCGACCAATCAGGTCGCCTTAAACTCTCCACACGCACATAAGTTGTGGTTGGGCCCATACTTGCTGGCCCCATTTCCCTCGACCAATCAGGTTGCTCTAAAGACGCCACGCTCATACCAGAAGTGTAGCCACGCCCATGCTTGGATGGCCCCTCTCATTCCTACCGACCAATCAGGTCACTTTAAAATGCGCCACGAGCACTAGAGGTGTGTCCGCGCCTTACGTTTGGCCGGCCCCTTTTCTTGACCAATCAAGTCGCTCTAAACTCGCCACCATACATTAAAGGCCAAACCCACCCTGCCGCGCCACCATACTAAGTGGCAAGCCAAACGCGCCTTGCCACAAAAACATATTAATCGGCATGCCAACATGCCACTCCGCCGCAGTAACATGCCAACGTGCCACTCTGCCGAAGTAGCATGCCAATGTGCCACAAATGACGCCACTACATGATAATCCACTTTATATTCGTGGCCAATGCCATAACGGACTCCAATTAGGATTTCGTGATCGAAACAAGACTTTTTTAGCCAAAACCCTAATTTTTGGTCATAGTTCAAAACATGCCACGAGCCACCTTAGCCTTGGCCATGCCGCCAAGCCCTAACTTTGACCACGGCGCCAAATCCTAGCCTTGGCCACGCCGCCAAGCCCTAACTTTGGCCACGGCGCCAAATCCTAGCCTTGGCCACACCGCCAAGCCCTAACTTTGGCCACAACGCCAAATCCTAGCCTTGGCCACGCCGCCAAGCCCTAACTTTGGCCACGATGCCAAATCCTAGACTTGGCCATGCCGCCAAGCCCTAACTTTGGCCGCGACGCCATATCCTAGCCTTGGCCATGCCGCCAAGCCCTAACTTTGGCCGCGGCGCCAAATCCTAGCCTTGGCCACGCCGCCAAGACCTGATTTGGCCACGGCGCCAAATCCTAGTCTTGGCCACGCCGCCAAGCCCTAACTTTGGCCACATCGCCAAATCCTATCCTTGGCCATGCCGCCAAGCCCTAACTTTGGCCACGACGCCAAATATTATCCTTGGACACGCCGCCAATCCCTAACTTTGTCCACGACGCCAAATCTTAGCCTTAGCCACGCCGCCAAGCCACATGCATGGCCATGCCACAACGCCACAGACGCGGCTATGCCACCGTGTCGTAGGCGCATGCACTACGCCGCGGCTATACCGTTATGCCATTAACAGGTGAGAAAAGAATGTGGCCATAATCAATGGTCACCCTCTCTCCTAAATTGCAATCTCAGCCATCGAAGTTCGCCACTGAACTGATAGACTTATGGCAAGCTTTAGGCGACCAACTGCCTAAATCTAGTGGCCATGGCTACGTCAGGCGTCACTTACACTACCGTGCCACTGGCATGCACAAGCCATGCCAGCCATGCCATATTTCCACTGGCGTACACCAAAACGCCACAACGCTATTATCAGGCACCAACACAAGGTAGCCATAATCAACGGCTACCTTTCCTCATGAGATGCGATCTTAGCCATCGAAGTTCGCCACCGAACTAACAGACTTGTAGCAAGTTTTAGGCATCCGTCCAGGACGAGACTAATAGCATCACATGCTATTTCCCTACGGCAAGCCTCTTGATTTTAACTTGCCACACGTAGCAAAATTCTACATGTTTTCCACGAAAACACTCGAGACATCAAATATGTCACAAACTGGGGGATACTCATCAGGGTATTGGTCTGTGGTTTACTTCGTGCGGCGTGCAATACGCCCGTTATAGGAAAGTGTAATGAAGTAGGACAATCAATGGCGGAAAGAAGTAACGGGTGTAAACTGAGCCACTTCCTTCATCATGGAAGCATGGGTTTCTGGCGGTTATACGTTACTCCATTCTTCTACCACTCAATCGTTTCCACTTCCTACGAGACCAGGGTACGTTTCAATATGACTTGTATAAATAGGCTTCACCTATTTCCACCAAAAAACAAGTTTTTGGTCGGCAACAACATAGTATCCAGAAATCACCAAAGAATTGATACCTTTCATTTCGGTTCCACTTTCTGATACAAGTTATAAAACAGCCACACCTTCAGAATCAACTATTCTGGTCTCAACACTTTCTCTGTTTCCCTCCCTAAGACCAACCCTTCTCCTTCACTTTGTGTTAAAGCATGGCTCGGTTGAACCCACCAAGCGTTGGTATGTCAAGTTTGGTTGTCATATTTTAGTGAATCAAAATTCATGTTAAGAGTCGCTTGATTATGTACTAGAGTTAAACTTCATATAGGTTATCTTGAAAGTATTAGGATATGAGACATTACAAGTATTACGAAGACTTGAAGATGTGAAGAAGCAAGGAGCTACAACGACAACAATCATCCTTCCACTTGAGGTTAGTGATATTTGACTTAAACTGTTTCATTCCCTAGCGTATCTTTCGAGTCGTGCATATTGAAAACATAACTGCGAAGCATATTTAAACTCTAGATAGACATAGTATTAAGGAATACAATACGAGTTTTATTGCTCAACCATTAAGCTTTGTTGAAAAGACATCGCCATAATCATTTGAATGCTATTGTGATTATGTATTGGTATGAGGTGAGGATTTCATCCTAGGGAACAATGTTTACATGTGTTCTAAGGAAGTAAGTTCATAAACTTGTTTGAGAACCGAAAAGGAAATTGCCAGGTGTTATTGGTTTTGTTATTCATTGCATATCTTATGAACAACCAATATGTGTGATAGAGTATAACCGCTCACAACTTGTTGTGTTCTTGGTAGAACTGTTCACAAAGGCCTGACTTATGTATTGGTATAACTTTTATTAGTAAAACTGATCTTAAGTAATCACATGTGGTATGATCGGATTTTGTTTGCCTGACCTTGTAAGGGAAAGGGAACCGATCCTAGTAAGGTGATAGACGCATTTATGTGTCTATTTTGATCTCAATTATGTGTATTGTTAGTGCTCGATTTTATACTTATTTGATTATTTTATGTTTTTGTAGGTGTTTTCGGAGAAATAAGCTTTTGCGGGAAAATTGGCTCGAAAAGTGGTATTAGCGCTCGTGGGAGAAAATTATTATTCGGACCCCTCATTTGGATAAGGGGCACCTCAATCACTAAGGGGCGACCAGGTCTACTATTTGCATCCCCAAAACCACTTGCTATTCGCACCCTGGGAATGGATAAGGGGTAGTCATCTTCTCCAAATTTCAAATGTGAAAAAGGCGGGAAAATGTGTGCAGCGACTGGCAGAGTTTGGATTCGAATTTATGACGTCACTGAATGAGATTCAAGCCCAAATCTTCGTGAGGCTGGGCTTGAATGGAGTAAACAGGCATGGTATGTTTTATTAAATCCAAAAACTTGGGCTGGATAATCTGTTGTTAGGTGAAATAGATAGAGAATATTATCGGGTTTTCTGCATGATTTGCTGGGAAAATTTACGACCAGATTTTCGTGACTCTCTGTTGGATATGGATTGGTAATAGTCTGGTACATCATAACAGGGTTGAGAACAATCTTTTCAACGTAAAAAAGGAAATATTTTGGAATAATGAGAAAACAGGGGAGGAGAGGTATATCGGGAATATTTGGCTGTATATTTGGGAAGTACGTGGAATAGGAGGAAGTTTCTGTTAGATCTTACTCGATCAGGGAGTTTTAGTTAGGAGAGAAAACTTAGGAGACGCGTACAAAGAGTTTGGAATAAAAGGAAAGAAGAAAAATAAACCGAGACGTGAGAGAAAAGAAAGGGAAGGTTGCCTCGAGTATTTTGGCCGTTGTTTGGTATAAATAAGGTGATTGGGAGGTCACAGAGGGGATCGAGAGTTGGGGGACCGAACGGAGGTGATATAAAAGCTCTGGTTCGCTGCAAAGAAGTTGCAGGAAGAACACGCACCAGCAGGAAGAAGAGAAGCTGAAGAACATTGGACAGACGAGGACAGTCTTATTTAAACAGAGGCAGTCTTATTTAAATAGCACAATAGAAGTATCGTTGTTCAACAGATCACATATATCCCAAGCTTGTCATCTTTTCTCTGTAACAGTTCAACACCCGTTGTAACAGCTGTTTGTAACGCCACTGCAGCGTTGCAAACTGTCTGCTTTATTAGTTTTCTCTTGTTTTTCACCTATTTGATCTTTGAACAACTATTTTGAGCACGTGAATAATACATTCACTTTGTTTAGTTAATTCTTTATTTATTTATTTTACCGATTTTAATTGAATTAAGGTTTTTATTAATTACCTTGTGACTTTGTTTGATGGAGCATGCTTAGTCCTAGGGATTCTTGATGCGCCATGCTTATGATCTACAAGTAATATTTTATGGAATCAAATTTGGCAAAGAATAGAGTTAATATTTATTTTGTTTTGAGCTATAATCGCCGAGGATTAATTTCTGAACCACTTGAATATGAAAAACAGTGAAATCCTGAGTCTCAGTAATCTCTCAAAATTGTGACAAACCTGGTATATATATTTTCTTTGTTTTTAGTATTTTCTTAAATCAAACCTTTACAAGCCCGAGTTGAACGAACTTTTACTACCACTTTCAACAAAAATTCAAAAACACATCATAAGAGCAACCGCAGTGGGCGACTAAACCCATTTATTTGGTAAAAGAACCAGACATAGCGGGACGGACCATCGACCAAATCCCAGACTAAACCCAAATCTCGGACTATATTTGGTCTGGGACCAAAGACTAAACCTAAATATAGTTGAGTGGTCGTATAGTCCACGCCCCACACCAGGCGTGCTTTATACCTCCGCCCCATATATTTTTTTTCTTTTGAATGGGGCGTGGTTAATACCTCCACCCATGAATCTTTTTTAAACATTTTGAATGCGGCGTGGTTTATACCACCACCCCATTGTTTTTTTTTTTTTTTTTTTTTTTTTTTCTCCCCTCACACCACCAAAGAACGTATAATCCACGCCCCACCACCAGGCGAACGTATACTTCACGCTCCACACCAGGCGAATGTATAATCCACTCTCCACCAAATTTAGTCTTCCACCCATAGCGTCACACACCAGACTAAACCCAAATTTTGGTCTTTTTTTCCCTCTTTGGTCTTTGGTTATACTTGCACCACTGCAGTCGCTCTAAGGGGTGCAGTACATCAAAGGGAACCGATCCTTGTATGGGGTGCATCAAGGTTTATAGAAGAAAGGGGAACCGATCCTATGGACATGTGCAACACAAATAAGTTAGATACCATACATATGTGAGGAACCGATCCTAGTACCTAGCCAACCGAACTTATGGGAAGCTAGTGTGACTATGCACAGTACTCACATGGAGGAAGAACCGAAACTTATATTGGTAGAACCGTAAATCAATGATTGTGATTGAATGTTGGTTTGATCAATCACATAGTTCTTGAAAGTCAGATGAACCAATTCTAAACTTGTTTGGAAGTGTGGCAAATCGGTTTCAAGGTTGTAAGTGTGAAAGAGAACTTACAAAGTTAAGATGTCGACAAACTTTGAACACGTCTTTGTGAATGTTTATTTCTATAATTGTTCAAAGATATTCCTTAACGGCTAAGGGAAGAGAATCCCAGGATCGAAACATAAGTAAGTTAAGAATCTTTTAATTAAGGTTATTAATTTTATTTTGTAGGGAAATTATAGAATTAGTAATGTGAATTTACTAATTAGATTTTCCGAGAGATTTCGATCGTTATTTTTGGACAGAGCGTTTCCAGGAATTATGAAAACCGAATCTGTGCTTTTATGAATATCTAAAGAATATTTTCGGTTTTGGAAATTCCTTGGTGTCCAAACTTCCTTGTCTATAAATACACGAAGTGTGACGGAACGTAAAATTACGCCTTTGGAGCGTTTCCTCGTAGGCCGTAACTTCCCCGATACGCCATGATGAAGCTATGTTCCGAGCATCATCCCCCAGGCAAATGCACGTCCATCTTCCCTTGCAAGCATGCTCTTGGAGCATGATGCAGCTATCTTAGCTTCCACACCGTTCTAAAATCACCCTCGTCCGCAGAAGGGTCTAAGGCCATAAGGCAAATGCCAATGCATTTTTCATGCATCTCTGGCTTTGCCTTTACGTAGGGAATTCATCACTGAATTTCCTATCCAGCTGAGCAACCGTCATATCACCGTGTCTTGTCCATGCATAAGCCTTGGACTTTAGCGTAGGCCGCACCCATCCCTTGCCATTTCCTACGTTACCTCACTTACCAACTCTTTCCAACTTGATATGAAGTATGAGCATCCACTTACTGGCATGCAACTAAGCCTCATAAATTCTGGCCACAATCATCTCTTGCGTCGAGCTACCGTGCTTAGATGATATGAGGGGCCAACGTGCTGGACCGGCAATGCTGCAACTCATTGCGGCTGCCTGCGTACCCTTCCCTACTGTAAAGGGATCAAACACCGACCGTAGTTCATCCACGAAGGCACAAGTAACTCATTCCAACTCGTTTGCTAGGCCGTGGCCAAGCAACAGTGGTAATAGCCTAGTCCGTATAGGCCGTTCCGTCAAATACATCCAAGTGATGCATCATCGAGTCCGTGGAATGGCATAGTGATGCCTCAGCATCATATGCTCCATTCGTATGGATGCGCGACTAAGAATGAGGCATGAGCATCATTCATACCGTTCCGGCCAAGCTATGAAGCTTACTTGGTACATAGTTCGCATATGAATCTTCAACCAACAACCCCTCCCTGTATATGTTAATTTGAAATTTTTACAACTCTGATTAGGGGACCAAAAATCTTTCATCAACTCTCCGTTTACTATTCATGGTTGTTGCCATGTATTTTCCTGAATAACCGTCCAAGATGGTTGTACATTCAGTCCTGGCTCACATGCCAGTTCCACTGTCCGGCTGGGATGGCTGAACATTTCCCGAGCCAAACTCGATGAAGGGCCGTGATGGCTGTATTTCCGACTTTGGCACATAGGCCACACCAATGTCCATCCGTGATGGCTGTACATAACCAACCCGATCTCCAGCCATGTTGGATGTCCACCGCCAACCCGATGTCCAGCCATGTTGGTCAGAGATATCCAACTAGATCTCCACCATGTTGGATGTACATTTTCAAGGTCATCTACCCAACTGACCTAATGCACAATTCGATGCAAGATTGGCTTGGCCAATGTAGCTTCCAACCAATGCCATATTGGCCTTAGCCAATATACATATGCGATGTGTCTTACTTGGCACCAGATATGTCCCAGGGCCAAATGCATATCACCATGCAAAGGAAGCTTTGGATGAAGCTTCATCACAATCAAATGGCGCATCTTTTAGCATGCGCCATGCTAAAAACACTGGGTGTTACATTATCACACCCTTCAAAGAATTTCGTCCCCGAAATTCAAAACCAAAACTATTGTGGACAATCTCTTCGAGTTGGATTTCCTGAGCAAAAGTCTCGTACCAGATACTCAGAAATCACGGTTTTCTTCAAGTTTTCATGAACAACAATTTAGACCTTCTGAGCACGTGTCCCATACCACCTGCCCAGGAATCCAAAAAGTTCCCACAACAAAATCAAGAATCGCAATTGGCAAGTGCCAAGAGGATATCTCGACAAGGTATCCTAGATAGCATCCCATACTACCACCTAGGACTTCCTAAGGTTCAAAAGTTGAAAGATGTCATCGAAATGATAAGGCAAAACTCAACGCAACACTGTGAGGACCAATCTCTAATGCCAGTGCAGTTGGATGCAAGCCACCGTCCCTGACGGATTTACCGGGTTGCCACTTGTAAGTGGGATGCTAGCCTGGCTGATGATAGGTGTCTAAAACACCTAATTTAATATCTAGTATTTATGCTTTCTTTGCGAGTTTTCTTGTAAATTATGTATCTTATGTGTGCTTTTGAGTTTATTAGGTGCAATAGAGTCATATGAGCAAAAGAAGGAGAAAACGTCCATTTGGAGCGTAAAAGGCAAAAAGGTCAATTCACAAAGTAGCTATACTTGAGTCGGCTAGAATGCACAAATAGGAAGTGAAGGAGTCAGTTCTCCATAATCGACAATGAGTTGAACATGGAATTAAGCTGTCGGTTATTCGGAACCGACAAGCCATATATGAGTTGTGGCTGCCTGTATCCATCTTAACGGGTGCCAGTATCCGTCCGTACTGTTAGAATCACTAAGCTGAGCTGCTTCTCAGACAACTCAGTCTTTATACATCTCACCTGTTTTGATACTGTGGAAGAAGGATGAGCTCTGTCAGTGATTGACGATGATGAACAGGAAGATTGAAGGAGGAATTTGAGTTATGAAAGGATTAGGATGAATGGGTTTTGCTCGAATTTGAGTTGAGAGTGTTAGACAGTGTTTGAGCAAGATTAGGTCATGATTCTCCCAGCCAAGAACAACCTGTTGCCTTTGATCCTGGATGAATGTCGTGATTGAATGTGTGTTCCTAAGTTCAATGAACTCGATGGGTTTGTGTATGAGAATGAATGCATTACGGGGAAGGAGCAGTGACCTTAGGAGTCACCCAACAAGCTTAAAATGAGTTACCAGATCTCGGCACACAACATGTTTGTGAAAAGACACGCTTACGCAACACAAACTTGACAGGGCTCTTGTGCACGACTTTGGGAGAGTCTCGTGAGGTGCAAATGGGAATGTTTTGAGTTGAGGGCTTGGATTAGAGAAGATGATGCTACAAATGTTGGAAAGAGCTGCAATGGTGTTGCTCATGATGTTGGGCCATACGGGAAGGAGGCTAACAGGAGGCTTTAGAAGATCCGAGATGTGAGCCGTTGGCTGCAATGGAGCAGTGAAGGGTGGTTCTAAGATGGAATGAGTGGCTAGTGAGGGAGGTTGCACGGTGGTCGAGCTAGCTGTTTTATAGGTGGCTTGGGCTCATTGCAGAGCAAGAGAAGGAGCCGTGATGGTGGAAGATGCTCGCCGCTTTGTTGTCGGCTGCGATCTGGAGGATTGATGGAGTGAGGAAGTGCCGAGAGATCTTTGGTATTGCGAGATGGTGGTAGCTGGGAATGTGAAGCAAGGGAAAAGAGGATGAGAGTGTAGCCATGAACTGATGGTTGCAGGGGATTGAGTTGAGCAATTGGAGGTGCTACGGGTTATGGAGCTGACATTACATATTGTGTGGTTCATGTGTTGTCTTGGATCACTAAGGTCGTATTGCAGGAAGCAACCGAGATTAATGGGAAGATGGAATTGAGTGTGAAGTTTTAACCGATGTTGAACCAAAATGGAAATGGTGCTTCTTTTACGAAATGGCTCGAATGGTCAATTAAAGCCGCGAGAATGATTGATGGAGCTCGAGTCCGCAATGCAGGGTCCAGCAAGGTGGAGCTACAGTGTTGTTGGTAGTCGGTACCGGGATAAATGGACTCGGGAAATGGCAAAGAGATGGTTGGGCGAGATATGTCACTACGAGGCTTGAGAATGAAATGAAGGCCGCACAGGCTAGATACTGAATTGGTGGGTTACAAAGTCGGTGTTGGCCTAGGGTGAATTGCGGTGGTGTTGCTCATTACAAAGCCGGAGCCGTGGCCCAAAGTTGATATTGTATGAGTTGCGTGTCCTCCGCTCGTTTGAGTGAATGAATGATTATTAATCGATAGATGTACGCCTAGGTTGCGAGGGATTGTGAGTTTGCTTGAGTGAAGGCTGCAGATGCAACAAATGGTGTTGTTGGTTTAATCAAATTTTAGCGGAGAGCAAACCGAATCGGAATGACAAAGCGCAGAAATAGTGCGAAACGGGGTGAAAATGGTAAGTTTGTAAGCATACTTCCGGTTGTCGGATTTTGGAACCGTAAGTGGGAATCACAATGATTCAAAGAATCACGAAGGGGGTATGAGTCGGATGCAAGAATCGACGGCGGGACATATGGGCTACGAGTCACGCTTTTAGGCGCGTTTTGCAAGAAATGGGAATTGGCTAAGATGGTATTTTGTGAATGTTTGAATTGCAGGAAAGTAAAGTTGAGTTGCTGGGAGTATGCACTAGCTAGTGACAGATTTACGATGAGAGAAGTGGCACGAGACAATTTTCCTAAGATCGGATTTCGGCGCGGTGGCCGGATTCCGCGATGACGTCAAACAATTCCAGCAGAAGCTTTTGGACCCAAAATTCCAGAGACATATTTTTCACTCCTGGGCTTGGTGGACCAACTTGGAGACGGGTTTGGAGAAGAATTAACCTAATTTTGGGAAAGTATCCTTATGGGGAGAAAAGCATATATATAGAAAACTCTTTTCTAAACTCCGGAGATATCTCCATTAGGGAGACTCTACTTTTGTTCTAGGGTTTCACATGATAGGTTCTTCTAAACTTCTTATGATGAGCTCCAAAACACAAGTACTTAATCTTATTATTGGTTAAAGACGTAGTTGGATTTTGCAACCAAGTTATGATTTTTATGAATTAGTTTTCTCTCAATATTATCGTTTGATTTCTACGGGTTACAATAATTGCATGATTGATGGATTGCAATATGATTGAATGTTTGTTTAGTCGAGTCTAGAATTGATTGAACTCACATCCATATCTATAGCTATTTTAGGGTTTTCATCGAGCGATAACCTTGAATAGTAGTAGCATGATATGATTAGGGTTTGTAGTGATACATCCTCGAAGTCATATGTAGAAATTGACCTTTGTTCGAATTGTTTGCGCAATGTATTACAATTGCATTGATTAGCCTATTTCTAAAACTTAATGCTCCTAGGAATTGAACTTGATTAGCGCAAGGCGTTAGGTTATTCTTTAGGTAGATTTCACATACGCAGCCCTAATGTGTGTGTTGATAACTTTGGAAATTACGGAGTATTCTTGCAATAAGGTATTTTATGGCTTTTGATGATAGCGAGATTAAATACGAATTCTATTCATATATTCATAAACTTGTTTACAATTGAAGATGAAACCTTTATCCAATATTTTCACACCCTTGATTTGCGTGCTTTGTTTATTTGCTTTTTGTTTATTTTTATTTACACAATCAGAAATTCTTCCGGTAATTTACATAGGAAACCACAACAATTTGACAACCTAGACCTCTCTGTGGGATCGATCCTTTCTTGCCCTTGCTATATTTATATTTTGAGTAGTAAGAAAGTGTAATTATATTTGTGTCGCTTACGACAGCGGTCAAATTTTGGCGCCGTTGCCGGGGAGGCAGCGGTTGTCAATTGTTTTTGGTTTCTTATTTTTGTATTTAGTTTTTGTTTTATTTTTCTTTTTATTTTTTTCTTATTTTCTGGGTTCTAACCTTGATTTGAGAATCTTATTTCAGGTGCTTATTTCGATGGACGGAGCTTATTGGAGCAATCAATACGGCTTTCAACCTCAACAACATAACAATTATCACCCTTATGGGGAGTATAATCAAAACCAATCCTTTGGCTATGATCAATACTCCACGTACCCTATGAGTTATTCTCATACATATCAACCTTCTTATGGTGGTTATGTAAGTGAGCAATCACAAGGAGGGGAGAATAGTTGTTTTCCTTATAATATTTCCTCTAATTTGGTAGATGAGATGCAACAATTTATGGACAGCATGGAGTCAATTTGTGGACAACCAAGCGTGGAACCAATTTCATCGACCGAATGTGCTCATGGTATGTTTGGCCCAATTTCTGATCGTAGTTATGATCATCCACCCATTCAAAGGGAATATAATTGGCCTAACAATACGGAGGTAAGTAATTCTACTTTGTCTATGTCGAATGAGTTTTACCAACAAATGGAACACTATATTCAGAATTTGGATGGAACACTCCAAGAGCTTCAAAAAGGTGTTTCCACTTTAAGACAAGGCATTGATGAGTACAAGGAGGAAATGAATAGTTATGTTGAAAAAGGCGAACCTTCGGGGACTTTTGTTGATATTTGTGTAGTTAACTCAACTCTTGATCGTAATAATGATCATTCACCTATTCAAAAGGATGAGTTAGAGATTAGCAACACTAAATTCAGCGAGGAACAATGTTATGATGACTATGATAGTGATGATGATTATTATGAAAATACATCGTTTGAACCAACTCATGGTGACATCCCCGAGGTATGTACAATGGAGTCTTTTTGGGATCAAGATGAAGACGAAGAGGAATATGTCGACACTTGTGTACCTTACTCAAGCATTGATCTTTATAACGATCAAGAACCTATTCAAAAGGAAGAGCTTGAGGATGATGCAATGAGTGTTCTAAAGAAATTCCTTATGGACAATATCGCATCCGCAAAAGAGTATGTGCCTTACAACAAAAAGGAGGAATATGTTGAGAATGAGACCGTTATGACCAATATTGTGGAAGACCCAATTGAACTTGTGCATGATTGTAATGATGATGTTTATGTCGAGACTATGGTTACGGCAGAAACGGATGAAGAATGGTTGCAAGGTTTGATAGAGGACCATGATATACAAGAGGTGAATAATTCGCTTGAGTTTTCAAGGATGAAGAGGATTCCGTGATACAAGAGATTGTGAAAGGTTTATCTAACCCTTTACCTATTGTTTCTTCTCCTTTACCTCTTATTGGTTTGAATGTATGTGCTTCGAGAATATTGTTGAATGACTTTGTTTCTCGTTTTCCGCCATTAGAGACACTTGATTCTCATACTATGCAGGTTATGGAACAAGAAACCGTGGAGGTACCCGACTCCTATATTCTTTATACACTTCCATGTGTGGACAAGAATAAGTGTGGGGGAAGCTTTTATCGGTTCATAGCTTCACTTTTGCTTTATATTACTAATATTTGTGTGAAGTTAGTGTTTCCAAAACAGGTTCTATGGAAGGATCCCCAACTTTTCAGGTTATTGGTGTATGGGGAATGAATCTTACAAGAAGCTAAGTCGGGCCGTCGACTTTAAAACAAGCGCTTAGTGGGAGGCAACCCACCGGTTTTGTATCTCTTATCCTTTTGCTTTTTATTTTTTGTTTCGTTTATTTATTTTTTACTGTTTTTTATATCATATGTGCATCCCTATGTTTAATTTCATTGAGTCCGTAACCTATCTTAGAAGAGAATTATGCCGAATACCTTTTCGTCAGAAAATTTCAGACTGCGCGTAGTTCAGTCCAGAGACCATAACTGTCAGACCGTTTATCGAAACACTGTGAAATTTTGACACTGTGTAGAAAACACGTAGGTGAACAACTTTTGTGAAATGGAGTTTTTCCAAATTCCTTACCAATTTGCACAGTTTTTGCGTTTTATCTGCTGTTACGTCAGAATTCAGAACTTTCGGTTTTACACATTGAGGACAATGTGAAGTTTAAGTGTGGGGGAGCATTTATATGTTTGTATAGTTTGTTTTTGACACCATTAGTGGATGGAATCATTTTGAATGCAGGAGTTGAGGACCATTTAACTAAAAGGGGACGAATATAGCTCAGAAATCATAAATACCATGATAGTTGTTACCATATCTCGGAATATCACCATATCACATTCTATTTTTATTTTTCCATATTTATCTATTGTTCTCTAAGTGCTTTGGTGGGTCACTAAAAATCGACGTGTTATTACTGCTAGGATGAAATAGAGTGGTTGAGTTACTAAAAAAAAAAAAAAAAAAAAAATTGAAAAAAAAAAAAAAATGAAAAATGAAAAATATATGAAAAGAAAAAAAAAAGGACCGATCAAATAGACCAAAACGGAATAAAAAGACACTTGGGAATAGCAGTATGTGTGAAACGTAGTCCCTGTCTCCGTCGCCTAAACAAGCGTGGAATGCAGGATCCAAGGCAACTATCATGTACTTGCTGACAAGAAGCATGCGCTTGGATCCAAAAGATCTAATCATGCCGTCTAAAAAAAAAAAAGAAATTGGATCCAGTTTGATCCAATCATTAAAAAAAAAAGGAAATGATTATTGTGTTGAATAAAGTCACTTTTGGTTCCCTTGTATATGCCAATTGATTTGATGTAGCATTCAGCACTAGGTAGCTCAATCCAATAGGATTAGGTTCATCTTAGCAGTGACCTTCAGACAGATATGGGAAACATCAAACACTTGTGAATATTCGCCAACATCTACATCTATATCCATTTTCCTAATCTTTTCATTGTGATTGTGGTTTGTTAGTTTCCGAGTATTGTGGCTTGTTCGACTATCTAATTAGAGTTTATTTACTAATATATGAACTGAATTTGCAAGGTACCTCCTCTTGTAGTCATTTTGGATTCGTTCATTGATTTGTCACAAATAGACGGAGTTTGAAATATAGGTTTTGTAGGTAGACCTCTTGTAAACCTTCACGAGACTATAACTCGTCCACTAGGGACACCTAGGGGTTTAAAGGCTTGTTATTTATGCTAAAATTAACCGTAGCCTCGACGACACGGAGTTGTTGTATTTTATTATTTTGTTTGATTTGCTCGAGGACTAGCAAAGTCTAAGTGTGGGGAATCGATAGGTGTCTAAAACACCTAATTTAATATCTAGTATTTATGCTTTCTTTGCGAGTTTTCTTGTAAATTATGTATCTTATGTGTGCTTTTGAGTTTATTAGGTGCAATAGAGTCATATGAGCAAAAGAAGGAGAAAACGTCCATTTGGAGCGTAAAAAGGCAAAAAGGTCAATTCACGGGTAGAGCTATACTTCGAGTCGGCTAGAATGCACAAATAGGAAGTGAAGGCGTCGGTTCTCCATAACCGACAATGAGTTGAACATGGAATTAAGTCATCGGTTATTCGGAACCGACAAGCCATATATGAGTTGTGGCTGCCTGTATCCATCTTAACGGGTGCCAGTATCCGTCCGTACTGTTAGAATCACTAAGCTGAGCTGCTTCTCAGACAACTCAGTCTTTATACATCTCACCTGTTTTGATACTGTGGAAGAAGGATGAGCTCTGTCAGTGATTGACGATGATGAACAGGAAGATTGAAGGAGGAATTTGAGTTATGAAAGGATTAGGATGAATGGGTTTTGCTCGAATTTGAGTTGAGAGTGTTAGACAGTGTTTGAGCAAGATTAGGTCATGATTCTCCCAGCCAAGAACAACCTGTTGCCTTTGATCCTGGATGAATGTCGTGATTGAATGTGTGTTCCTAAGTTCAATGAACTGATGGGCTGTGTATGAGAATGAATGCATTACAGGGAAGGAGCAGTGACCTTAGGAGTCACCCAACAAGCTTAAAATGAGTTACCGATATCTGCACACAACATGTTTGTGAAAAGACCTCGCTTCGCAACACGGCAGACAGGGGCTCTTGTGCACGACTTTGGGAGAGTCTGTGAGGTGCAAATGGGAATGTTTTGAGTTGAGGGCTTGGATTAGAGAAGATGATGCTACAACTGTTGGAAAGAGCTGCAACTGGTGTTGCTCACTGATGTTGGGCCATACAGGGAAGGAGGCTAACAGGAGGCTTTAGAAGATCTGAGATGTGAGCTGTTGGCTGCAATGGAGCAACCAAGGGTGGTTCTAAGATGGAATGAGTGGCTAGTGAGGAGGTTGCACGGTGGATCGAGCTAGCTGTTTTATAGGTGGCTTGGGCTCATTGCGGCAAGAGAAGGAGCCGTGATGGTGGAAGATGCTCGGCTATTTGTTGTCGCTGCGATCTGGAGGATTGATGGAGTGAGGAAGTGCCGGAGATGCTTGTATTGCGGATGGTGGTAGGCTGGGAATGTGAAGCAAGGGAAAAGAGGATGAGAGTGTAGCCATGAACCGATGGTTGCGGGGATTGAGTTGAGCAATTGGAGGTGCTACGGGTTATGGAGTGACATTACATATTGTGTGGTTCATGTGTTGTCTTGGATCACTAAGGCCAGTATTGCGGGGAAGCAACCGAGATTAATGGGAAGATGGAATTGAGCCGTGAAGTTTTAACGATGTTGAACCGAAATGGAAATGGTGCTCTTTATTACTGAGGAATGGCTCGAATGGCTGAATTAAAGCCGCAGAATGATTGATGGAGCTCGAGTCCTGCAATGCGAGGGTGCAGCAAGGTGGAGCTACGGTGTGTTGTTGGTAGTTGGTACCGGGGATAAATGGACTCGGGAAATGGCAAAGTGAGATGGTTGGGCGGATATGTCACTACGGGCTTGAGAATGAAATGAAGGCTGCAGGCTAGATACTGAAATTGGTGGGTTACAAAGTCTGGTGTTGGCCTAGGGTGAATTGCAGGTGGTGTTGCTCATTACAAAGTGGGAGTGGCTCGAAAGTTGATATTGTATGAGTTGCGGTGTCCGGGCTCGTTTGAGTGAATGAATGATTATTAATCGATAGATGTACGCCTAGGTTGCGAGGGGATTGTGAGTTTGCTTTGAGTCAAGGCTGCAGATGCAACAAATGGTCTTGTTGGTTTAAGCGAAATTTTGGCGAGAGCAAACCTGAACTGGAATGACAAAGCGCAGAAATAGTGCGAAAACGGGTGAAAATGGTAAGCGGTAAGCATACTTCCGGTTGTCGGATTTTGGAACCGTAAGTGGGAATCACAATGATTCGGTGAATCACGAAGGGGGTATGAGTCGGATGCAAGAATCGACGGCGGACATATGGGCTACGAGTCACGCTTTTAGGCGCGTTTTCGCAAGAAATGGAATTAGCTAAGATGGTATTTTGTGAATGTTTGAATTGCGGAAAGTAAAGTTGAGTTGCTTTGGGAGTATGCACTAGCTAGTGACATTTCGATGAGAGAAGTGGCCTGAGACAATTTTCCGGTGATCGGATTTCGGCGCGGTGGCGGATTCCTGGCGATGACGTCAGCAATTCGGCGACGCTTTTGGACCCAAAATTCCAGAGACATATTTTTCACTCCTGGGCTTGGTGGACCAACTTGGAGACGGGTTTGGAGAAGAATTAACCTAATTTTGGGAAAGTATCCTTATGGGGAGAAAAGCATATATATAGAAAACTCTTTTCTAAACCTGGAGATATCTCCATTAGGGAGACTCTACTTTTGTTCTAGGGTTTCACATGATAGGTTCTTCTAAACTTCTTATGATGAGCTCCAAAAACACAAGTACTTAATCTTATTATTGGTTAAAGACGTAGTTGGATTTTGCAACCAAGTTATGATTTTTATGAATTAGTTTTCTCTCAATATTATCGTTTGATTTCTACGGGTTACAATAATTGCATGATTGATGGATTGCAATATGATTGAATGTTTGTTTAGTCGAGTCTAGAATTGATTGAACTCACATCCATATCTATAGCTATTTTAGGGTTTTCATCGAGCGATAACCTTGAATAGTAGTAGCATGATATGATTAGGGTTTGTAGTGATACATCCTCGAAGTCATATGTAGAAATTGACCTTTGTTCGAATTGTTTGCGCAATGTATTACAATTGCATTGATTAGCCTATTTCTAAAACTTAATGCTCTAGGAATTGAACTTGATTAGCGCAAGGCGTTAGGTTATTCTTTAGGTAGATTTCACATACGCAGCCCTAATGTGTGTGTTGATAACTTTGGAAATTACGGAGTATTCTTGCAATAAGGTATTTTATGGCTTTTGATGATAGCGAGATTAAATACGAATTCTATTCATATATTCATAAACTTGTTTACAATTGAAGATGAAACCTTTATCCAATATTTTCACACCCTTGATTTGCGTGCTTTGTTTATTTGCTTTTTGTTTATTTTTATTTACACAATCAGAAATTCTTCCGGGTAATTTACATAGGAAACCACAACAATTTGACAACCTAGACCTCTCTGTGGGATCGATCCTTTCTTGCCCTTGCTATATTTATATTTTGAGTAGTAAGAAAGTGTAATTATATTTGTGTCGCTTACGGTCACCGACAACGCACACCCTTGGCCAGTGCCAACGTGTGGGGATGATCAGTCCCATTGTCTACCCACCGTGCCATACGGTCCTCTGGATGCTCGTAAGCGGGGTGCCACAGAGGCCTGGTAAACTCACAGTACTTATACAAGCTCAACTCGATTTGCAAAGTAAGCGGCCCAAATATTACAAACTCTTTCCCGCGAGTTGGCCTACTCTCCAACTTTAAGTTTTCCGTTAAGAAAAATACTTATGGACAAGTCCACTCCGCACAGTCCAAGAGTTGTCTCGGAACTTGCTCAGATACCAACTGTGACAGACCGGAAAATTACGCCTTTGGCGTGTTGCCCCGCAGGCCGTAACTTCCCTGATGCGCCATGATGAAGATACGATCCGGGCCTCATCCCCAGGAAAATGCATGCCCATCTGACCTTGCAAGCATGCTCGTGGAGCATGATGCATCTATCTTAGCTTCCACACCGTTCCAAAATCACCCTCGTTCGCAGAAGGGTCTAAGGCCATAAGGCCAATGCCAATGCATTTTTCATGCATCTCTGGCTTTGCCTTTACGTAGGGAATTCATCACTGAATTTCCTAGCCAAATGAGAAACCTTCATACCGCTGTGCCTTATCCAGGCATAAGCCTTAGACTTTGGCGTAGGCCGCACCCATCCCTTGCCATTTCCAACGTTACCTCGCTTACCAACTGTTTCCAACTTGATAGGAAGTATGAGCATCCACTTGCTGGCATGCAACTAAGCCTCATCAAGTCTGGCCACAATCATCTCTTGCGTCGAGCTACCGAGCTTAGATGATATGATGGGCCAATGTGCTGGACCGGCAATGCTGCAACTCATTGCGGCTGCCTACGTACCCTTCCCTATTCTAAAGGGATCAAGCACCCACCGTAGTTCATCCACGAAGGGACAAGCAACTCATTCCAGCTCGTTTGCTGGGCCGTGGCCAAGCAACAATGGTAATGGCCTAGTCCGTATAGGCCGTTCCGTCAAATACATCCAAGTGATGCATCATCGAGTCCGTGGAATGGCATAGTGATGCCTCAGCATCATATGCTCCATTCGTAAGGCTGCGCGACTAAGAATGAGGCCTGAGCATCATTCATACCGTTCCGACCAAGCTATGAAGCTTACTTGGTACATAGTCCGCATATGCACCTTCAACCAACTACCCCTCCCTATATATGTTAATTCGACATTTTTACAACTCTGATTAGGGGACCAAAAATCTTTCATAAACTCCCGATTTACTATTCATGGCGGTTGCCATGTATTTTCTGAATAACCGTCCAAGATGGTTGTACATTCGATCCGGCTCACATGCCGTTCCAATGTCCTACCAAGATGGTGAACATTTCCCGAGCCAAACCCGATGAAGGGCCGTGATGGCTATATTTCCGACTTTGGCCCATAGGCCACACCAATGTCCAGCCGTGATGGTTGTACATTACCAACCCGAACTCCAGCAATGTTGGTTGTCCACTGCCAACCCGATGTCCAACCATGTTGGCTGTACATATCGATCTCCAGCCATGTTGGTTGTACATTTTCAAGGTCATCTACCCAACTGACCTAATGCATCATTTGATGAAAGATTGGCCCTTGGCCAATGTAGCTTCCAACCAATGCCATATTGGCCTTAGCCAATATGCATATGCGATGTGCCTTACTTGGCACCAGATATGGCCGAGGGCCAAATGCATCTCACCATGCAAAGCAAGCTTTGGATGAAGCTTCATCACAAGCAAATGGCGTATCTTTTAGCATGCGCCATGCTAAAAACACGGGGTGTTACATTGTTGCCCCGCAGGCCGTGACTTCCCCGATGCGCCATGATGAAGCTACGATCCGGGCCTCATCCCTAGGCAAATGCATGTCCATCTGCCCTTGGAAGCATGCTCGTGGAGCATGATGCAGGTATCTTAGCTTCCACACCGTTCCAAAATCACCCTCGTCCGCAGAAGGGTCAATGCATTTTTCATGCATCTCTGGCTTTGCCTTTACGTAGGGAATTCATCACTGAATTTCCTAGCCAGCTGAGCAACCGTCATATCGTCGTTTCTTGTCCTGGCATAAGCCTTAGACTTGGGCGTAGTCCGCACCCAGCCCTTGCCATTTCCTACGTTACCTCGCTTACCAACTCTTTCCAACTTGATAGGAAGTATGAGCATCCACTTACTGGCATGCAACTAAGCCTCATCAAGTATGGCCACAATCATCTCTTGCGTCGAGCTCACCGAGCTTAGATGATATGAGGGGCCAACGTCTTTGGACCTGTAATCTTTGCAACTCATTGCGGCTGCCTACGTACCCTTCCCTACTCTAAAGGGATCAAGTACCGACCGTAGTTCATCCACGAAGGGACAAGCAACTCATTCCAACTCGTTTGCTAGGCCGTGGCCAAGCAACAGTGGTAATGGCCTAGTCCGTATAGGCCGTTCCGTCAAATACATCCAAGTGATGCATCATCGAGTCCGTGTAATGGCATAGTGATGCCTCAGCATCATATGCTCCATTCATAAGGCTACGCGACTAAGAATGAGGCTTGAGCATCATTCATACCGTTCCGGCCAAGCTATGAAGCTTACTTGGTACATAGTCCGCATATGCACCTTCAACCAACTACCCCTCCCTATATATGTTAATTTTAAATTTTTCCAACTCTGATTAGGGGACCAAAAATCTTTCATCAACTCCCCGTTTACTAATCATGGCCGTTGCCATGTATTTTCCTGAATAACCAGCCAAGATGGATGTACATTCAGTCCTGGCTCACATGCAAGTTCCACTGTCCGGCCAGGATGGCTGAATATTTCCCGAGCCAAACCCGATGAAGGGCCGTGATGGCTGTATTTCCGACTTTGGCACATAGGCCACACCAATGTCCTACCGTGATGGTTGTACGTTACCAACCCGATCTCCAGCCATGTTGGCTGTCCACTGCCAACCCGATGTCCAGCCATGTTGGCTGTACATATCCAACTCGATCTCCAGCCATGTTGGTTGTACATTTTCAAGGTAATCTACCCAACTGACCTAATGCATCATTTGATGCCAGATTGGCCCTTGGCCAATGTAGCTTCCAACTAATGCCATATTGTCCTTAGCCAATATGCATATGCGATGTGCCTTGCTTGGAACCAGATATGGCCGAGGGCCAAATGCATCTCACCATGCAAAGGAAGCTTTGGATGAAGCTTCATCACAAGCAAATGGCGCATCTTTTAGCATGCGCCATGCTAAGAACACGGGGTGTTACATTGTTGCCCCGTAGGCCGTATCTTCCCGATGCGCAATGATAAAGCTACGATCCGGGCCTCATCCCCAGGCAAATGCACGTCTATCTCGCCTTGCAAGCATGCTCGTGGAGCATGATGCAGCTATCTTAGCTTCCACACCGTTCCAAAATCACCCTCGTCCGTAGAAGGGTCAATGTATTTTTCATGCATCTCTGGCTTTGCCTTCACGTAGGGAATTCATCACTGAATTTCCTAGCCAGCTGAGCAACCGTCATACCGCAGTGTCTTATCCAGGCATAAGCCTTGGACTTTGGCGTAGGCCGCACCCATCCCTTGTCATTTCCTATGTTACCTCGCTTACCAACTCTTTCCAACTTGATAGGAAGTATGAGCATCCACATACTATCATGCAACTAAGCCTCATCAAGTCTGGCCACAATTATCTCTTGCATCGAGCTACCGAGATTAGATGATATGAGGGGCCAACGTGCTTGACCGGCAATGCTGCAACTCATTACGGCTTCCTACGTACCCTTCCCTACTCTAAAGGGATCAAGCACCAACCGTAGTTCATCCACGAAAGGACAAGCAACTCATTCCAACTCGTTTTCTAGGCCGTGGCCAAGCAACAATGGTAATGGCCTAGTCCATATAGGTCGTTCCGTCAAATACATCCAAGTGATGCATCATCGAGTCTGTGGAATGGCATAGTGATGCCTCAGCATCATATGCTCCATTCGTAAGGCTGCGCAACTAAGAATGAAACCTGAGCATCATTCATACCGTTCCGGCCAAGCTATGAAGCTTACTTGGTACATAGTCCGCATATGCACCTTCAACCAACTACCCCTCCCTATATATGTTAATTTGACATTTTTACAACTCTGATTAGGGGACCAAAAATCTTTCATCAACTCCCCGTTTACTATTCATGGCCGTTGCCATGTATTTTCCTGAATAACCGGCCAAGATGGTTGTACATTCAGTCCTAGCTCACATGCCAGTTCCACTGTCCGACCAGGATGGCTGAACATTTCCCGAGCCAAACCCGATGAAGGGCCATGATGGATGTATTTCCGACTTTGGCCCATAGTCCACACCAATGTCCAACCGTGATGGCTGTACATTACCAACACGATCTTCATCCATGTTGGTTGTCCACTGCTAACCCGATGTCCAGCCATGTTGGCTGTACATATCGATCTCCAGCCATGTTGGTTTTACATTTTCAAAGTCATCTACCCAACTCACCTAATGCATCATTTGATGCAAGATTGGCTCTTGGCCAATGTAGCTTACAACCAATGTCATATTGGCCTTAGCCAATATGCATATGCGATGTGCCTTACTTGGCACCAGATATGGCCCAAGGCCAAATGCATCTCACCATGCAAAGAAAGCTTTGGATGAAGCTTCATCACAAGCAAATGGCGTATATTTTAGCATGCGCCATGCTAAAAACACAGGGAGTTACATTATTGCCCCACAGGCCGTAACTTCCCCGATGAGCCATAATGAAGCTACGATCCGGGCCTCATCCCCATGCAAATGCACGTCCATCTGCCCTTGTAAGCATGCTCGTGGAGCATGATGCAGCTATCTTAGCTTCCACACCGTTCCAAAATCACCCTCGTCCGCAGAAGGTTCAATGCATTTTTTATGCATCTCTGGCTTTGCCTTTACGTAGGGAATTCATTACTGAATTTCCTAGCCAGCTGAGCAACCGTCATACCGCAGTGTCTTCTCCAGGCATAAGCCTTGGACTTTGGCGTAGGCCGCACCCATCCCTTGTCATTTCCTACGTTACCTCGCTTACCAACTCTTTCCAACTTGATTGGAAGTATGAGCATCCACATACTATCATGCAACTAAGCCTCATCAAGTCTGGCCACAATTATCTCTTGCCTCGAGCTACCGAGCTTAGATGATATGAGGGGCCAACGTGCTTGACCGGCAATGCTGCAACTCATTACGGCTTCCTACGTACCCTTCCCTACTCTAAAGGGATCAAGCACCGACCGTAGTTCATCCACGAAGGGACAAGCAACTCATTCCAACTCGTTTTCTAGGCCGTGGCCAAGCAACAATGGTAATGGCCTAGTCCATATAGGTCGTTCCGTCAAATACATCCAAGTGATGCATCATCGAGTCTGTGGAATGGCATAGTGATGCCTCAGCATCATATGCTCCATTCGTAAGGCTGCGCCACTAAGAATGAAACCTGAGCATCATTCATACCGTTCCGGCCAAGCTATGAAGCTTACTTGGTACATAGTCCACATATGCACCTTCAACCAACTACCCCTCCCTATATATGTTAATTTGACATTTTTACAACTCTGATTAGGGGACCAAAAATCTTTCATCAACTCCCCGTTTACTATTCATGGTCGTTGCCATGTATTTTCCTGAATAACCGGCCAAGATGGTTGTACATTCAGTTCTGGCTCACATGCCAGTTCTAATGCACGACCAGGATGGCTGAACATTTCCCGAGCCAAACCCGATGAAGGGCCATGATGGCTGTATTTCCGACTTTGGCCCATAGTCCACACCAATGTCCAACCGTGATGGCTGTACATTACCAACACGATCTTCATCCATGTTGGTTGTCCACTGCTAACCCGATGTCCAGCCATGTTGGTCATACATATCGATCTCCACCATGTTGGTTTTACATTTTCAAAGTCATCTACCCAACTCACCTAATGCATCATTTGATGCAAGATTGGCTCTTGGCCAATGTAGCTTACAACCAATGTCATATTGGCCTTAGCCAATATGCATATGCGATGTGCCTTACTTGGCACCGAGATATGGCCCAAGGCCAAATGCATCTCACCATGCAAAGAAAGCTTTGGATGAAGCTTCATCACAAGAAAATGGCGTATATTTTAGCATGCGCCATGCTAAAAACACAGGAGTTACATTATTGCCCCACAGGCCGTAACTTCCCCGATGAGCCATAAATCTACGATCCGGGCCTCATCCCCATGCAAATGCACGTCCATCTGCCCTTGTAAGCATGCTCGTGGAGCATGATGCAGCTATCTTAGCTTCCACACCGTTCCAAAATCACCCTCGTCCGCAGAAGGTTCAATGCATTTTTTATGCATCTCTGGCTTTGCCTTTACGTAGGGAATTCATTACTAAATTTCCTAGCCAGCTGAGCAACCGTCATATCGTCGTTTCTTGTCCAGGCATAAGCCTTGGACTTTGGCGTAAGCCGTTCCCAGCCCTTGCCATTTCGAACGTTACCTCGCTTACCAACTCTTTCCAACTTGATAGGAAGTATGAGCATCCACTTACTGGCATGAAACTAAGCCTCATCAAGTCTGGCCACAATCATCTCTTACGTCGAGCTACCGAGCTTAGATGATATGAGAGGCCAACGTGTTGGACCGGAAATGTTGCAACTCATTGCGGCTTCCTACGTACCCTTCCCTACACTAAAGGGATCAAGCACCGACCGTAGTTCATCCACGAAGGGACAAGCAACTCATTCCAACTAGTTTTCTAGGTCGTCGCCAAGCAACAATGGTAATAGACTAGTCCGTATAGGTCGTTCCGTCAAATACATCCAAGTGATGCATCATCGAGTCAGTGGAATGGCATAGTGATGCCTCAGGCATCATATGCTCCATTCGTAAGGTCGCGCGACTAAGAATGAGGCCTGAGCATCATTCATACTGTTCCGCCAAGCTATGTAGCTTACTTGGTACATAGTCCGCATATGCACCTTCAACCAACTATCCCTCCCTATATATGTTAATCTGACATTTTTACAACTCTGATTAGGGGACCAAAAATCTTTCATCAACTCCCCATTTACTATTCATGGCCGTTGCCATGTATTTTCCTAAATAAGCGTCCAAGATGGCTGTACATTCAGTCCTGGCTCACATGCCAGTTCCTCTGTCCGACCAGGATGGAAGAACATTTCCCGAGCCAAACCCGGTGAAGGTCCGTGATGGCTGTATTTCTGACTTGGGCCCATAGGCCACACCAATGTCCTGCCGTGATGGATGTACGTTACCAACCCGATCTCCAGCCATGTCGGTTGTCCACTGCCAACCCGATGTCCAGCCATGTTGGCTGTACATATCCAACTCGATCTCTAGCCATGTTGGTTGTACATTTTCAAGGTCATCTACCCAACTGACCTAATGCATCATTTGATGCAAGATTGGCCCTTGGACAATGTAGCTTCCAACCAATGCCATATTGACCTTAGCCAATATGCATATGCGATGTACCTTACTTGGCACCAGATATGGCCCAGGGCCAAATGCATCTCACCATGCAAAGGAAGCTTTAGATGAAGCTTCATAACAAGCAAATGGCGTCTCTTTTAGCATGCGCCATGATAAAAATACAGGGTGTTACATTGTTGCCCCGCAGGACGTAACTTCCCCGATGCGCCATGATAAAGCTACGATCCGGGACTCGTATCTGCCTTTGCAAGCATGCTCCTGGAGCATGATGCAGCTATCTTAGCTTCCACACCGTTCCAAAATCACCCTCGTCCGCAAAAGGGTCAATGCATTTTTCATGCATCTCTGGCTTTGCCTTTACGTAGGGAACTCATCACTGAATTTCCTAGCCAGCTGAGCAACCGTAATATCGTCGTTTCTTTTCCAGGCATAAGCCTTGGACTTTGGCGTAGGCCGCACCCATCCCTTGCCATTTCCTACGTTACCTCGCTTACCAACTCTTTCCAACTTGATAGGAAGTATGAGCATCCACTTAATTGCATGCAACTAAGCCTCATCAAGTCTGGCCACAATCATCTCTTGCGTCGAGCTACCGATCTTAGATGATATGAGGGGCCAACGTGCTGGACCGGCAGTGCTGCAACTCATTGTGGTTGCCTACGTATGATGTGATTTTGAAGGTGTTTGTAAAGTGGTTAGAAAGATGTCGTTCACTCAGACTTGTAAAGGATGATTTTTAGATTCAAATAAAACTAGAAAACTCAAAGAAGGTGTTGTTATCAAGATTTTAGAGAGCACTGAGACTTAGGATTCCACCAATATCCAATTTTTATGTGAGTTAATCTAATTAATATTTATGCAACTCTTTACATTTAAAGTGATTCTAATATTTTTACCTAGACAAGTAGATTCTCAAAACAATAGTTGTAAATCGAAAGCATGGACCATCAAAAGACTTACCCTAAGCATGACCCATCAATTGAGAACACAACCACTTAATCAGAATCATATATTCGATTTCAGTTTAGTGCAAATAATCATAAAAGAATTGCAAAAATTAAGTTAAATAGAAATCACCACATAATAATTGGAAAAATGGCCTCCTCCATCGCCTCAGCAAAGGGGTTTAGCTCCTCATATTATTCACGTGCTCAAAATAGTTGTTCATAGCTCAATAGGTGAAAAACAAGAGAAAACTAATAACTCAGGCAGTTTGCAACGCTATATAGGCGTTACAGACCAGCTGTTACAATGGGTGTTGAACTTTTACAAAAAAACTATACTTATGAAGTGCTGCAGAAAAACGGTCTTATATTATGAACAGTTTACGACACACAGAAAGTGTCGCCTGTGTCTTCTTCTTCTTCCTTCCCTGCTGCTGATGTTCACGTCTCTGCAAGCTTTGTTTCTTCTCTGCAACTACCCAGAAATATCCCCCAAGGTCTCGACCACCCCACGGTGAGTCCCAGCCACCTTATTTATATGTACAGAACCCTAAATAACTCCCCAAAATCCTCGGATATTCTCTCTTTCTTTTCTTCCAAGTTACGGCCTGTTTATTGCTTCACGCGTCTTCTTGTTGAATCTGCATCGTCTAAAACTCTTTCTAAAGATAGAACTCAATCCTACAGGGTGTTTTCCTTCTAACCAAACCTCCACATAATCTCCAGGTCCACACAGAAACTCCGAGTATTTATCATCCCCTATTTAATAGAAAACCAAAGAAGTCGTGTTTCTTTTCGATTCTACAACCCATACCTTCTCCGTTTAGCTAAAACAGGCCCAAAAAAAATGTGAATCCATGAGAGAGTCCGAGTAAATCTCGCTCCAAATCCATCCATAAAATACACAGCAAACACCGGAAGTTTCCCGCCCCTTTTCTGCTTTTGAACGTGAAGGAGACAAGACAGCCCCTATCCAGTACTGGGGTGCCAATAGCCGTATGATGTGAATAGCAATTAAACTGCCTCTTAGTAATTGAAGTACCCATTAGTAATTGAAGTTCCCCTTATCGAATTCGAGGGTCCGAATAGTAAGTATCCTCCAGGTGCCTTTATCAACTTTTCGAGCCGATTTCTCCAAACATGTTTATTTCTCCAAAAACACCTACAAAGACATAAAATACCAAAATAAGCGCAAAATCGAGTACTAACATTACGAGAGAATTGAGACTAAAATAGACACATAAATGCGTCTATCAAATACCCCCAAACTTATTATTTGCTAGTCCTCGAGCAAATCAAATCTAGAAAATAAAATCCTAACTCACCGTCGCAGCACCGTCGATTGCATTTAGCGTATGCAACAAGCCTTTAAACCCCTTGGTGGCCCTAGTGGCCGAGTTATAGTCTCGGAAGGGCTTGCAAGAGATATACCCACAAAACCTTTACTCCAGACCCTAGATATTTACGCAAAACCTTGGAAGGCACTAAAAAGTCTCCTTGGTTGGTATACTTATTGACTACAGGAGGAAGTAACCTGATGCGAAATTCCAATTTTGTACATGAGTTTGCACTCAAGCATACTAAAATTCATATATAAGTCACGAGCTCTACTCGGATAGTTTACGGACATTATAACCGGAGTCAACCAATCACATGGATAGATTAAGAAGATGGATGTAGAGAAAAACGTAGATGGTTTTGATGTTGACTAAGGTGAATGTTTCCCATATCTGTCTGAAGGCCACTGCCAAAATAAACCTATCCTAATGGACTGAGATACTGGTCTAGACTAATATCAACACACTGGCATATACAAGGGAACCAGTGGTCGATAATCCTAACTCTAGGTTATCACAATTGGCATATACAAGGGTTCCAGTGGTCGACTTTATTGAATTTATTCTGGTTGGTCTGGTGGTCTGGTCTCAATTTTTTTTTTCTTTTTCAACTTTTTCCAACTTTTTTTTTTTATCTCAGTCACTCTATTTCACCCTAGAAGTGGTAACAACTTGAATCGTGAGCCCCACCTAATCACCTAGAGAAACATATTTTAAAGAAAACAAAATAAAAATAGAAGTGAAAAAGATTCAACGAGATACGGCGAAACTACCATGTTTTTTCTTTAATTCTAACACCTGAGATCTGTGCTTTTATGAATAGACTCTTTATATGTTTCCATCTAATAAGATTGGTTCCTCAACTCCTACAACCAAAATGCTTCCATCCACTTAGATTGGTTAGTGCCATCCTTAATAAGCATAAATTTCTAGGCTCTGGAGTTTAATAATGCAACTAAAAGTTTATCCCATACCCCCAAACTTAAATCTAACATTATCCCCAACGTTCTAAAGATAAAATTTAAAACATGAACAAGGAGAAACTGTTACCATTTGAAGCAAAAGAGTTAAGGAAAGATATTACCGTGTTGCATGAGCATGGGTTACCTCCCAAGAAGTGCTAAGTTTAAAGTCTTCAGCCAGACTAAGAAAGGATTAGTCTCCTCATAAAATCATAAAGTAATAGCCGAAATATCTGTGGGTCATCAAAACCAAATAGAGATATCACAAGTGAAAGGAATCTGCAAAGCACACCCTTGTCTAGTTTCCTGTTTAAGACAACTACATCTAACTGTGGTTCAGGTTCAGGCTCTATAACTGGGTCAAGATAAAATATTTTCATGTGCTGGAATCCCTCAAAGCTAAGATCCGGTTCAGGTTGTAAAGTCTGTAAAAAATCAAATAAGAACTTAGAAGCACATAATAATAACCTGAATAATTGCGGATCCTTAAAGTCAATCAGTTTTGACTCACACAATTGACCACGATGAAACTGGCGGTCAATCATAATAAAATGTGTCGATACTAATTTCATAAAGTACTTAGGCTCAGTCTCAAAACTTAATAATTGACACATTTGAACTTATACGTTCCCACAATTGGTTGAAAAATATTTGGTGGGAATACAAAATCAATTTGGGTATCATAACCTGGGCAAACCACATCAACCAGAGGATGGGTTTCTAACAACTGAACTTCCTTATGGACATCACTAGGTTCAGGAAAACGTGTATGAAGATAATCTGTAAAATGGTTGAGGCACATATGTCAAGTCTGGAGTGAGGGACCCTTCTAAGAGTTAAGGCACATGGAGAATGATAATCACCCCCAAACTTAGAGTTTTCAGTGTCTCTAGAAAGACTAGTCACAACTTCCCTAATTTCAAGGTCATCTGATTCCTAAAAATGGTCAATTAATTCTTCTAAGTCAGGTTCATTCTCACTCATCTCTACGAGTTCATTTTCTTTGTCTAAGAATAAGTTTCTAAATCGCTAGACTCTAAAACAATATTCTCAGATGAAACTCGTTCCTCTAAACCATTATTAGCTTCGTAATCAAAAGGAAATACTGCATCATCTGAAACGGGGGTATCTTTAGAAAAATCCTCGTCCTTTTGAATATGTGAATAATTATTAAAATTATTTGGATTTGAACTAGAAACATTATCATCATTAAGCTCAATTGGAGTAAGAAATTCCTGATCACTATGCCTACTTATTTCAAATTCTTCATCAGCACTATCCTCATCATAATCATCATTATAATAACATGAAAATGGTCGAACCCCATCTAAAAAAGTAGTGTTACCAAGTTTAACCTCGACATCTTGATTATGTGAATAACTATCTTGATTTTCAAAGGTACTATTGGAAACACTATATTGGAAATTAAGACTATCTTGAGCTGTTCTTTCCTGGGCCTCTAACAACATTTTCTGATTTGACTCACATGACTTCCTGATTTTATCTAGGAAAGAAGGTTCACACGTTGCATTGCTTTCGTCCATAACTAAGTTATTCATCTCAATTTGAACTACGTGTCGACTTAAGTAACTTTTGTGCCGACTCAGCTAACTTACGTGCGGACTCTAGTAGAGAGGAATTTTACTCGTATTACCGGTGGGTGTATGGATAGTAATTGGGCTCACCATGGTATGGACCATAACCTTCAAAAGGCTGATGTTCCCAACCACTATTCACATTATGGTCAAAGTAGTAACGTCCATTTTGAAACTCAGTCGGATATTTGTTGTATTGGCTATTGTAATACCAGTTCGACATTCTATTGCAGGGGTGTGAGTTGTCACACAAAATAAAATCCACCGACGGGGGATTCGTGGGTGGATAGAGTCTTACCTCCCGTACCAGACACGGCGATGAACCGTTGAAGTCGACTCGGGCCACCGACTCCTATGTCGGTGTACGAACTCGAGGGGCCGAGACAATATCGTGAATGTCATCCTTCCCCTCGCAAACAATTTATATTTAATTTTTAACCCTTCCTTAGGGTTTTAAAAATAATGTCCAAGTCCAAAAATAAAGTCCAAAAATAAAAATGTCCAAAAAGAAAAAGAAAAATTACAACAATGAAACCCTATTTACAATTTCTAAAAATAAAAAGAAATAAAGTCTAAATAAAATAAATATGTACAAAATCTTCTTCACGCCTTGGTCTCCTCTTTTCTTTCCTTCTTTGACGATGCTTTCCTTTTATAGCACTTTTTCTTTCCTTGTAGCTTCGCTCCAAATCTGAAAAGAATCAAAAAAATACCAACATGCGTAAAAACGAACAAAAAATAATAAAAATAAACCTAAAACAAATCTAAATACAAGTCCGCGTCGGCGGCGCCAAAAATTTATGTGATTTTGAAGTTGTTTGTAAAGTGGTAAGAAAGATGCCGTTCACTCAGACTTGTAAAGGATGACTTTTAGATTCAAATAAAACTAGAAAACTCAAAGGAGGTGTTGTTATCAAGATTTTAGAGAGCACTGAGACTCGGGATTCCACCAATCTCCAATTTTTATGTGAGTTAATCTAATCAATATTTATGCAACTCTTTACGTTTAAAGTGATTCTAATATTTTTGCCTAGACAAGTAGATTCTCAAAACAATAGTTGTAAATCGAAAGCATGGACCATAAAAAGACATAACCTAAGCATGACCCATCAATTGAGAACACAACCACTTAATCAGAATCATATATTCGATTTCAGTTCAGTGTAAATAATCATAAAAGAATTGCAAAAATTAAGTTAAATAGAAATTACCACATAATAATTGGAAAAATGGCTTCCTCCATCGCCTCAGCAAAGGGGTTTAGCTCCTCATATTGTTCACGTGCTCAAAATAGTTGTTCATAGCTCAATAGGTTAAAAACAGGAGAAAACTAATAACTCAGGCAGTTTGCAACGCTATATAGGCGTTACAAATCAGCTGTTACAATGGGTGTGGAACTGTTACAGAAAAACTATACTTATGAAGTGATGCAGAAGAACAGTCTTATATTATGAACAGTTTATGACATACAGAAAGTGTCGCCTGTGTCTTCTTATTCTTCCTTCCCTGCTGCTGATGTTCACGTCTCTGTAAGCTTTGTTTCTTCTCTGCAACTACCCAGAAATATCCCCCAAGGTCTCGACCACCCCACTGTGAGTCCCAGCCACCTTATTTATATGTACAGAACCCTAAATAACTCCCCAAAATCCTCGGATATTCTCTCTTTCTTTTCTTCCAAGTTACGGCCTGTTTATTGCTTCACGCGTCTTCTTGTTGAATCTGCATCGTCTAAAACTCTTTCTAAAGATAAAACTCAATCCTACAGGGTGTTTTCCTTCTAACCAAACCTCCACGTAATCTCCAGGTCCACACAGAAACTCCGAGTATTTATCATCCCCTGTTTAATAGAAAACCAAAGAAGTCGTGTTTCTGTTCGATTCTACAGCCCATACCTTCTTCGTTAGCTAAAACAGGCCCAAAAAAATGTGAATCCATGAGAGAGTCCGAGTAAATCTCGCTCCAAATCCATCCAGAAAATACACAGCAAACACCGGAAGTTTCCCGCCCTTTTTCTGCTTTTGAACGTGAAGGACACAAGACAACCCCTATCCAGTACTGGGGTGCCAATATCCGTAGGGTTTGAATAGCAATTAGAGTGCCTCTTAGTAATTGAACTACCCCTTACAAATTGAAGTGTCCCTTATCCAATATGAGGGTCAGAATAGTAAGTATCCTCCAGGTGCCTTTATCAACTTTTCGAGCCGATTTCTCCAAACATGTTTATTTTTCCAAAAACACCTACAAAGACATAAAATACCAAAATAAGCGCAATATCGAGTACTAACATTACAGAATTGAGACTAAAATAGACACATAAATGCGTCTATCAACGTACCTTTCCCTACTCTAAAGGGATCAAGCACCGACCGTAGTTCATCCACGAAGGGACAAGCAACTCATTCCAACTCGTTTGCTAGGCCGTGGCCAAGCAACAGTGGTAATGGCCTAGTCTGTATAGGCCGTTCCGTCAAATACATCCAAGTGATGCATCATCGAGTCCGTGGAATGGCATAGTGATGCCTCAGCATCATATGCTCAATTCGTAAGGCTGCGCGACTAAGAATAAGGCTTGAGAAACATTCATACCGTTCCGGCCAAGCCATGAAGCTTACTTGGTACATAGTCCGCATATGTACCTTCAACCAACTACCCCTCCCTATATATGTTAATTTGACAGTTTTACAACTCTGATTAGGGGACCAAAATCTTTCATTAACTCACTGTTTACTATTCATGGCCGTTACCATGTATTTTCCTGAATAACCGGCCAAGATGGTTGTACATTCAGTCATGGATCACATGCCAGTTCCACTTTGTCCAACCCAGGATGGCTAAACATTTCCCGAGCCAAACCCGATGAAGGGCCGTGATGGCTGTATTTCCGACTTTGGCCCATAGGCCATACTAATGTCCAGCTGTGATGGATGTACATTACCAACCCGATCTCCAGCCATGTTGGCTGTCCACTTCCAACCCGATGTCCAGCCATGTTGGATGTACATATCCAACTCGATCTCCAGCCATGTTGGCTATACATTTTCAAGGTCATCTACCCAACTGACCTAATGGATCATTTGATGCAAGATTGGCTTGGCCAATGTAGCTTCCAACCAATGCCATATTGGCCTTAGACAATATACATATGCGATGTGCCTTACTTGGCACCAGATATGGCCCAGGGCCAAATGCATCTCACCATGCAAAGGAAGCTTTGGATGAAGCTTCATCACAAGCAAATGGCGCATCTTTTAGCATGCGCCATGCTAAAAACACGGGGTGTTACATTATCACACCCTTCAAAGAATTTCTTCCCCGAAATTCAAAACCAAAACTATTGTGGACAATCTCTTCGAGTTGGATTTCCTGAGCAAAAGTCCCATACCAGATGCTCAGAAATCACGGGTTTCTTCAAGTTGTCATGAACAACAATTTAGACCTTCTGAGCACATGTCCCATACCACCTGCCCAGGAATCCAAAAAGTGCCCACAACAAAACCAAGAATTGCAATTGGCCAGTGCCAAGAGGATATCTCGACAAGGTATCCTAGATAGCATCCAATACTACCACCCAAGAATCCCTAAGGTTCACAAGTTTAAAGATGTCATCGAAATTATAAGGCAAAACTCAACGCAACACTGTGAGGACCTATCTCTAATGCCAGTGCAGTTGGATGCAAGACACTGTCCCTGACGGATTTACCGGGTTGCCACTCGTAAGTGGATGCTAGCGGGCACGACAACGCACACCCTTGGCCAGTGCCAACGTGTGGGGATGATAAGTCCCATTGTCTACCCACCGTCCTAGACGGTCTTCCGGATGCTCGTAAGCGGGGTGCCACAGAGGCCTGGAAAACTCACAGTACTTATACAAGCTCAACTCGATTTGCAAAGTAACTGGACCAGCAGTTACAAACTCTTTCCCGCGAGAAGTTGGCCTACTCTCCAACTTTAAGTTTTCCGTTAAGGAAAATACGTGGACAAGTCCACTCCACTTTGATCCAAGAGTTGTCTCGGAACTTGCGTTGATACCAACCGTGACGGATAGGAAAATTACGCCTTTGGCGCGTTGCCCACAGTAGTAACTTCACGATGCGCCATGATGAAGCTACGATCCGGGTCTCATCCCAAGGCAAATGTACGTCCATCTGCCCTTGTGATAGGTGTCTAAAACACCTTGACTTTTATCTATTGTTTATGCTTTGTTTGCTATGTTTTCTTGTAAATTATGTATTTTATGTTTAATTTTGAGTTTTAGGTACTTTGGAGCAAAAGAAGAAGAAACGTCGCTTAAAAGGGCTAAAGTGTCATTTTATGTGCAACTGCTGTTGGAGGCGAATTATTTCTCATTATTTACTTTTATTCTTCATATCTATCTGAAAGGCATGTCGGCTTTAGTGATTGCAAGTTATGTCTGAAAAGCATGGCAGCCTTAGTGATGTATAAATATTGAAGAAAAGAAGTGGATATGAGAGGTAAGAGATGGTTGCTCGAGAAACTACTAAAGGCACCCCAACTTTGGATAAGGGCACCCCCAGAAATGGCCCGCAGGACTTGACAAAGACACCCCATAAGTTCTACTATGTACAGCCCAAAATTACTTCTTTGTACCCCACAGATTGATATTCGCACCCCCAGGAATTGCTACTTATACCCCAAATTGCTAAAGGGACACCACAGTCGGATAAGGGGCACATCATCTTCAACAATTTGAATTTAGATTTTTGGCGAGAAAATGGGTTGTTAATGGCAGAATTTAGAGTTTGGAAATCGAACGTGTTACAGTGAGACTCAATGGCTGAGATCAAATGGGTTTATTCCTAGAACCTTAACAGAGCTGGTAATTGTTTTCTTTGCGACCAGAAGTGGCTCGAATTTGAATGAGAGTAAAACATAAGTACCCAGAACTAGGGTTGGGTTTTTAGGCATGTTCGGTAGATATTTGATCGCTGGAGTTGGTTTCAACCGGCCTGTTTGGGCCAGACATGGAAGGTATGGTTGTTGGATTCAAACAGAATGGGCTGGATGATCGGGTTTTGACAAAACAGGTAGAGGGTTGTATCTCAGGTTTTTGTGCTGCTATATTTGAAGGTTTCATGGAGAATTTCACGGGCTCTACGGTCTGGTTACATTGTTACCTAATCAACAAAGAAGAATGACGTGTTTGGGAGCTTAAAAGAGAAAACAAATCTTCGTATATTTGGGAGATTATCATAAACAGGGAAGAGTTTTTTTCACGGGATTGTTTGGATGTTTATTTTGGAAAGTACAAGGAGTTTTAGTGACGATAATATACTCTGCGAGATTTGATAAGGCTAAAGGAAGTTGGGATCGACACAGAACAGCTACGCGGGAGAAGAAAAGGGAAATAAAAATCCCGTGACTTGGGGGAGAGAAAAAAGAAGTTTTGGAAGCAATATACTCAGCATGTGGTGTATATAAAGTCTTGGGGGAGTCTCAAGAACGGGGACGGAGAACCTAGGAAATAGATACTGCAGAATCGAAAAAATCATAAGTTTTGGAAAGTTACCTGCTGCTGCAAGAACACGAAGAACAAAGGTACGCCAGGAGCGGTCGCAGAAGCAGTCTTAGATACAACGACAGAGGATCTTCTATCGTTCTTTAATCAGTAGGGAAAAACCTTCATACACTGTGCCGTTTAGTAGCTAAGGTGCTCAATTCAGTGCTAAACGCCTTTAGCGACTGGAAATCATTGTAAGCATCTTTAATTATTTTTAATACAATGATTAATGAAATTTTCTCCAATCTTTGATCTATGAGTAGCTAAATTTCTTTTTTGGGTAGTTTGATCTGTCGATATTTATAAGCGAAGGAAAATTTGGACTTAGAATAGTGACGAAAGTTGTAAAAAAAAAAAGGGAGGGGGGTTATAAAGTTATATCTTCCAAAGCATGAGATTGAGTTCGAATTGTTTTGAGTAAAGTATGAGTATTATGTCAAAGTTTGAATTATTGAGTTTACCTTCATTAGAAGTAGTGGAATCCAAAGCCCTAGACTCATCTCTCCTTGGTAACAAAAATCAATTTTAATTAGTCTGTCTTATTTTCTTTTATTAATCAAAAACCAAATCTTCATAAAAGTCCGAGAATCGAACCTTCTTTCTTACCACTTGTAAAAACTACATCAGTTTTTGGCGCCGCCGACGCGGACTTACCTTTAGGTTGGGTTTTAGTTTTATTTTTTTAGTTTTGTTTAATTTTATTTAATCTTCTTTGATTTTACTTGGGTATTTTCTTGTTTTTATTGTGCAGGTAATATTCAACATCTATTGTGGAACTGCCTACCAAAAGAGGTAAGTTATAAAACCAATTTTTGTTTATTCTTTTTGATTTTATTTCCTTTTGTATATATTCCCTTTATAAAAAAAGAGTTTTTAAAAAATACACGTTGCACACACCATATTGCATCGTCAGAATTACCGAATTTAGGAAACTTGTGGAAAAGTACGCTGAACCCGTGCCTTGGGCTTTATGGGAGTTACCAGCCGAAATTCCACAAGCCTCAGCCTCGTACCTTTAGGTATATTTTGCTGAGGTAGCCCAAGCTTACCTAATTTAGTAAACCCTACATTTGCATGTGCACGTTTTTCTTGTTGAACAATAGCATTGCTGCTTGTGTATGCGCCGTTGGGTCCATGTAGGACATAAACTTGAAGAGAACGACCTTTTTGATTTGAGTTCGACCCGCTACACGGATTTAGGTGGTACTTCTATATTTGACAAAATGGTTAATGAAAATGATGGTGAAGTCCCGCCAACCAAAACCCTTAGGGACCGTTTGAACCCTTCTAGAGTAATGCGTGAACCTGGGTTTTTTTTACCGTCCACTACCGTTAAGTTTGATATTAAACCTGGGAAATTTGGCATGCTACGTAAGTTTAGGGGGATAGAGAATGAGAACCCGTATACCCACGTAAGAGACTTTAAAATGATCTGTGACACAATGAGTTACCCGAATGTCTCTAAATATGTGGTTAGGTTGCGTTTGTTTCCTTTTTCCCTAGAAGAGAGAGCCAATGAGTGGTACCATTTGATTCCATCTAAAACAATCACCACCTGGGATGGCCTTGTAGAGGCCTTTGTTAAGAAGTTCTACCCACACCACAAGACTGCTGCTGTTAGGTAGTCTATCCAAACCTTTAAGCAAAAATTAGGTGAGAGCCTACATGATTACGTAGAAAGGTTTAATGAATTGTTATACCAATGCCCGCACCATGGCTATGATAAAGGCCACATGGCCCAAATCTTATATGAGGGCCTTGATAGTGAAACCCGAATGCAGGTAGAAACAATGAGTGGTGGAGAATTTACCCATCAAGACCCAGATGAATGTTTTGACGAGTTCATCGAGTTAGCTGAAAAGACTCGTCAATGGGCTTCAATGAGGGAGCCCGAAATAACTAGGAACCCTATCCATAGGGTTAATAGAGTTGAAAATGGGTATGATATCCTTAGGCGTCTAGAGGCCTTAGAGATGAACCAAGGGTCCAACCAGACTATGAGTTGTAACAGTGAGCCCAGAACTTATCCATGTACCATTTGTGGTTACCAAAGTCACACTGGACCTCAGTTCCCCTTGTTTTACCCAACAAAAACTACCCGTGACCAGGTTAGTGTCCTACATGGTGGTATGAACTCTAAATATGAGGGTCGGCCCAAGTTTGATCCCTATTCTAATACGTATAACCTTGGTTGGAGACATAACCCTAATTTTTCGTGGTCTAAAGGTTCCTAACAGGGTGGTCAATCTAGCAATCCACCACTAGGTTTTTCTAGGAACCAAGCTCAAGTCCAAGAACCGAGCCAAGTTGATAAAAAGGTGTCATCTCTAGAGGAAAGTATAAGACTGTTAATTGAGGGCAATGCCCTAAATAATTCCCAGACTACCCAAAATATCAACCATTTAAGTCAGAAGCTCGATGACTTTGTCCTGACGAGTCAGCGTTACCAAAAAAATAGTGACCGAGCAATTAGTAACTTAGAGACTCAGATAAGTCAACTTTTAAGCAGGCTAAATGATAGGGAGAATGGGAGATTTCCTAACCAACCGACTCCGAAGCCAAAAGGAGTTAACCAGGTTAATGGCTCAGGTAGTTCTAACCACAACGAACGTGTCAAAGCAGTTATCACCCTTAGGAGTGGTAAAACTCTAGAGAACTCGGTAGAACCACCTAAGGATTGTAGTCCGGCTGAAAAAGAGACTGAGGTTGACCAAACTTCGTCTAAAGACCCTAATGGGCATGAGAATGCTAAGAGTCCAAGTGAGGAAGCTACCCCTGAGAGAGTGTACATACCACCTGCACCATTTCCTCAAAGACTGGCTAAGAAAAAGCCTAGTACATATGCTGAAATCCTAGACATCTTTAAGCAAGTTAAGATTAACCTGCCCTTGTTAGATGAAATAAAACATGTACCAACTATGGCCAAGTTCCTAAAAGAGATGTGCACTTTCAAGAGAGACGCGAGTATCCATAAAAAGGCATTTTTGACCCACCAAGTTAGTTCCATAATCTCACAAAAGTACCTAGTGAAATTTAAAGATCCTGGTTGTCCTACTGTCATATGTGTCATAGGTAAACAAACGATATACAATACTCTATTAGATCTTGGGGATAGTGTGAATCTTTTACCGTTCTCGGTATATGAACAACTTGGACTAGGTGAGATGATACCAACTAGGATAACACTACAGTTAGCCGATAGGTCAGTCAAAATCCCACGTGGAATTATTGAAGACGTTTTGGTTCAGGTAGAAAACTTTATCTATCCAGTTGACTTTGTGATTTTAGACACTCAACTTGTCTATTGTCAAGATATCAATATCCCAATCATCCTAGGTCGTCCGTTCCTAGCCACTGCAAATGCAGTCATACATTGTCAAACTGGCCTAGTAGAATTTTCCTTTGGGAATCAAAAAATCTTTGTGAACGATTTTAAGGCGTTACAAGCCCCACTGGAACCTGAACACTACGAGTCTATATGCATGATTGATTCTCTAGTTGAGAATACTTTTACCACAAATAGTGTTAGTGATCCTTTAGAGGCGTGCTTGGCCCACTTTGGAGTCTACTATGATAAGGATAGTCATTTTGAAGAAGTTAATGCGTTGTTAGACTCTGCGCCAGTAATGAATTATGGAAAATGGCAGCGTAAACCAGAACCTCTTCCGCCAACCATAGATAAACCCCTCCCATCATCGATTAAAGCACCCACCCTTGAATTAAAGCCGCTACCGGATACACTAAAATATGTATTTCTTGGTAACGAGAATACTCTTCCTGCGACTTAGAGCCCGATCAGGAAAGTAGACTAGTTAGTGTTCTTAGAGAGCACAAGACTGCAATAGGGTGGACTATAGCAGATTTGAAAGGAATTAGTCCTGCTGATTGTATGCACCATATCTACCTAGAAGAAGGTGCCAAAACCTCAAGAGAAATGCGAGAGACGTTTGAATCCTAATATGAAGGAAGTTATCCATCTTTGAGGTGCTTAGGTTATTAGATGCGGGTATCATATACCCCATATCCGATAGTAAATGGGTCGATCTGTCCGGGTTGTCCCAAAGAAGTGCAGGATTCTTTTGTAGTTGCGAATGAGAATAATGAATGATCCCTACCCGTGTTACTACTTAGGGTGGAGAGTTTGTATAGACTACCGTGGCCCGAGCTCGGCAACTAGGAAAGACCACTTTCCTCTACCATTCATCGACCAGGATGTTAGAAAGATTAGTGGCCACAGCCATTATTGTTTCCTAGATGGATACTCTGGTTATAACCAAATCCCTATAGCAGGAGGACCGGAGAAAACAACCTTCACATGTCCATTTGGTACTTTTGCTTACAGGCGTATGCCTTTTGGGTTGTGTAATGCACCCGCAACATTCCAACGTTGCATGTTAAGTATCTTTTCAGACATGGTTGAGCGATTTCTCGAGGTCTCTAAGGACGATTTTTCGGTTTTTGGATCTTCATTCGATGAATGCTTGCACCACCTAACACTAGTTCTAGAACGTTGTAAAGAAAAGAACTTAGTCCTTAATTGGGAAAAGTGTCATTTTATGGTTAAATCTGGAATAGTGTTAGGACATGTGGTGTCCTCTAAAGGAATAGAAGTTGATAAAGCCAAGCTTGAACTAATTTCTAAGTTAAGACCACCTAAGAATGTAACAGATGTTAGATCTTTCCTTGGCCATGTTGTATCGTCTTTTCATCAAAGACTTTAGGAAGATTGCTTTACCCCTGTCGAACCTACTTGCTAAAGATACTGCCTTTGTATTTGATGAAGCCTGTGTTGCGGCTTTTGAGAATCTAAAATCATTGTTGACTTCTGCCCCCTATCATCCAACCACCCGATTGGGACCTCCCATTTGAACTTATGTGTGATGCGTCCGATTATGCGGTTGGTGCTGTCCTTGGCCAACGACGTGATAAAGCACCTAGTATGATTTATTATGCTAGTAGGACCCTAAACAATGCCCAGTTGAACTACACAACCACTGAGAAAGAAATGTTAGCCATAGTTTTTGCTTTGGAGAAATTTAGATCATATCTCCTAGGGTCTAAGGTCATAGTCTATTCTGATCATGCCGCACTCAAATATCTCCTTTCCAAGAAGGACTCCAAACCTCGGCTAATTAGATGGGTATTATTGTTTTAAGAATTTACTCTAGACATTCGTGATAAGAAAGGGTCCGAAAATATAGTAGCTGACCAATTATCCCGTATCCTTGATGAGAAACAGATCCTTGACACGTTCCACGATGAACAATTATTTTCCATCTCTTTGTTACCCTGGTTTGCAGACATTGTCAATTATTTGGTAACTGGTCAAATGTTTGACCATTGGTCTAAACAGGATAGAGCTAAATTCTTGTCTGAGGTTAAATACTTTTTCTGGGATGATCTGTACTTATTCAAATATTACCCTGATCAGATCATCCGTCGTTGTATTCCTGACAACAAAATCTCCAGTGTTCTGACTTTTTGTCATTCTGGAGCTTGTGGGGGTCACTTTAGTTCTAAGAAAACAGCTGCGAAGGTTTTGCAATCCGGTCTTTATTGGCCAACTCTATTTAAGGACTCCCACCTATTTTGTCAAAGTTGTGATCGATGTCAAAAGTTAGGAAAGATGACCCGACGTAATATGATGCCACTTAGTCCTATACTAATAATAGAAATATTTGATGTGTGGGGTATAGATTTTATGGGTCCTTTTGTCAATTCTTATGGTAACTTTTACATCTTATTAGCTGTTGACTATGTGTCTAAATGGGTAGAAGCAATCGCTACCAAGACAAATGATCGTCACCTTTCAAGTTTGCTAGAGATAATATTTTCTCTCGATTTGGTATGCCTAGAGCAATCATTAGTGATGGAGGTTCCCATTTTTGTAACCGGTCTTTGAGACTCTCATGAAGAAATACTCCATTACCCATAAGGTTTCTACACCTTACCACCCACAAACTTGTGGGAAAGTTGAAGTGTCTAATAGGCAAATTAAACAGATTTTAGAAAAGTAAACCCTACCCGAAAAGATTGGTCTTTGCGCTTAGTAGAAGCTTTGTGGGCTTACTGAACCGCTTTTAAGACTCCACTTGGGATGTCTCCGTAAATACTTGTCTTTGGTAAAGCCTGCCACTTACCTGTAGAATTAGAACACCGTGCTTATTGGGCCATTAAACGGCTAAACTTTGACCTATCTACCTCTGGTGATAACCGTAGACTGCAACTCAATGAGTTAGAAGAAATTCGTAATGATTCTCACCAGAGTGCGAAAATTTACAAGGACAAAACAAAAATATTTCATGATAAATCGATTATTCGAAAGACATTTGAACCAGGTCAAAAAGTTCTCCTTTACAATTCTCGTTTACATCTTTTCCCTGGTAAATTGAGGTCCCGGTGGACCGGACCAGACCATATTTTGTCAAAATTGTTTTTCCTCATGGTGCAGTTGAAGTTGAAAATCTGAAGAACGGAGAAACTTTCAAGGTTAACGGTCAACGGCTGAAACCATTCTTGGAGTTACCCAGTCATGCAATAGAAGAACCGGAACTGAGAGATCCTGTCTACCAGGATTAATTTGAACGGGTCACAACGTCAGGCTGAAGACACTAAACTTAGCGCTTATTGGGAGGAAACCCATACATGGTGATGTTAAGGTCCCTCTGGAGGACCCTGCTGTTGTACATTAGTTTTGTTTTTGTTTTTATTTTCTTTCTTTCTTGCTCCCATGGAAGGATTTCTACGCTTCATCCAAGTACTATCTTTCTGACTTACCTGTTTATTCCTCTTGTTACTTATATTTTTGGTATTGTACTTTATTTTGAAACATTGAGGACAATGTTAGATTTAAGTGTGGGGGTGAGGGAAAAACTTTTAGTTAGTTTTTAATAAATAAATAAAAAATAATAATAATAAAAAAACTAAACAAAGAGCCTAGAAATTTGTGCCAATTTAGGATGAAACTAACCAGTCTAAGTGGATGGAAACATCTTGGTTGTAGGAGTTAAGGAACCCAATAACAGAGTCTATTCATAGAAAGACAAAGTTCAGGTGTTAGAATGGAATCATCACACTACGTTCTGTTTTTATTTTATTTAAAAAATTATATATTTCTTTAAGTGATTTGGTGGGGCCTAACACATCGAATTTTTACCAATGCCTGATTGAATAGAGTGATTGAGTTACTAAATAATAAATAGACCAGACCAATCAGACCAAATGGAATAATAATAAATAATTAAAAAAAAATAACACTTGGATAGCAATATGTGTGTGTTTTCCCTATCTCCGTCGCCTAAACAAGCATGGAACGCAGGATCCATGGGAACTATCATGTAATCTGCCAACAAGAAGCATGCGCTTGGATCCTAAAGACCAAATCATGCAGCCCAAATATATATATATATATATGAAAAGTTTATTATTGTGCAATAAAATCGACCGTTGGTTCCCTTGTATATGCCAGTTGTGTTGATCTAGATTTAGGATTATCGACCGCTGGTTCCCTTGTATATGCCAAGATGTGTTGATATTAGTCCAGACCAGTATCTCAATCCACTAGGATTCATAGGTTCATCTTGGCGGAGGCCTTCAGACAGATATGGGAAACATCGTTGACCTTAGACAACATTGTTTTGAACTATCTATCTCTATAATCCATCTTGTTAATCTATTCATTCGTGTGATTCCCATTATTGATGTCCATAGTGCGACTATCTGAATAGAACTCTGTCACTTATATATATATATATATGAATATGACTCGCATCCGGGGTACTTCCTTTTGTAACTAATGAAAGTAGGCCAACCAAGGAGATTCTTTAGTAGCATTCCTGAGTTCTTCACAGATAGCTAGAGTTGGAATAAAAGGTTTTGTAGGTACACCTCTGGTAACCTTCCCGAGACTATAACTCGGCCACCTAGGGGTTTAAAGGCTTGTTATACGTGCTAAGTGTGACCGTATCCTCAACGAGATGGAGTTGTATGTTTTATAATTAGTTTAATTTGATTTGCTCGAGGACTACCAAAGTCTAAGTGTGGGGGAATTTGATAGGTGTCTAAAATACCTTGACTTTTATCTATTGTTTATGCTTTGTTTGCTATGTTTTCTTGTAAATTATGTATTTTATGTTTAATTTTGAGTTTTAGGTACTTTGGAGCAAAAGAAGAAGAAACGTCGCTTAAAAGGGCTAAAGTGTCATTTTATGTGCAACTGCTGTTGGAGGCGAATTATTTCTCATTATTTACTTTTATTGTTCATATCTATCTGAAAGGCATGTCGGCTTTAGTGATTGCAAGTTATGTCTGAAAAGCATGGCAGCCTTAGTGATGTATAAATATTGAAGAAAAGAAGTGGATATGAGAGGTAAGAGATGGTTGCTCGAGAAACTACTAAAGGCACCCCAACTTTGGATAAGGGCACCCCCAGAAATGGCCCGCAGGACATGACAAAGACACCCCATAAGTTCTACTATGTACAACCCAAAATTACTTCTTTGTACCCCATAGATTGCTATTCACACCCCCAGGAATTGCTACTTATACCCCAAATTGTTAAAGGGACACCACAGTCGGATAAGGGGCACATCATCTTCAACAATTTGAATTCAGATTTTTGGCGGGAAAATGGGTTGTTAATGGCAGAATTTAGAGTTTGGAAATTGAACGTGTTACAGTGAGACTCAATGGCTGAGATCAAATGGGTTTATTCTTAGAACCTTAACAGAGCTGGTAATTGTTTTCTTTGCGACCAGAAGTGGCTCGAATTTGAATGAGAGTAAAACAGAAGTGCCCAGAACTAGGGTTGGGTTTTTAGGCATGTTTGGTAGAGATTTGATCGCTGGAGTTGGTTTCAACCGGCCTGTTTGGGCTAGACATGGAAGGTATGGTTGTTGGATTCAAACAGAATGGGCTGGATGATCGGGTTTTGACAAAAAAGGTAGAGGGTTGTATCTCGGATTTTTGTGCTGCTATATTTGGAGGTTTCATGGAGAATTTCACGGGCTCTACGGTCTGGTTACATTGTTACCTAATCAACAAAGAAGAATGACGTGTTTGGGAGCTTAAAAGAGAAAACAAATCTTCGTATATTTGGGAGATTATCATAAACAGGGAAGAGTGTTTTTCACGGGATTGTTTGGTTGTTTATTTTGGAAAGTACAAGGAGTTTTAGTGAAGATAATATACTCTGCGAGATTTGATAAGGCTAAAGGAAGTTGGGATCGACACAGAACAGGTACGCAGGAGAAGAAAAGGGAAATAAAAATCCCGTGACTTGGGGGATAGAAAAAAGAAGTTTTGGAAGCAATATATTCGGCTTGTGGTGTATATAAAGTCTTGGGGGAGTCTCAAGAACGGGGACGGAGAACCTAGGAGAGAATAGATACTGCAGAATCGAAAAAATCATAAGTTTCAGAAAGTTACCTGCTGCTGCAAGAACACGAAGAACAAAGGTACGCCAGGAACGGTCGCAGAAGCAGTCTTAGATACAACGACATAGGATCTTCTTTCGTTCTTCAATCAGTAGGGAAAAACCTTCAGACACTGTGGCGTTTAGTAGCTAAGGTGCTCAATTCAGTGCTAAAAGTACGAGAATCAAACCTTCTTTCTTACCACTTGTAAAAACTACATCACCTTGCATGCATGCTCGTGGAGCATGATGCAGCTATCTTAGCTTCCACACCGTTCCAAAATCACCCTCGTCCGCAGAAGGGTCTAAGGCCATAATGACAATGCCAATGCATTTTTCATGCATCTCTGGCTTTGCCTTTACGTAGGGAATTCATCACTGAATTTCCTAACCAGCTGAGCAACCGTCATATCGCCGTGTCTTGTCCAGGCATAAGCCTTGGAATTTGGCGTAGGCCGCACCCAGTCCTTGCCATTTCCTATGTTACCTCGTTTACCAACTCTTTCCAACTTGATAGGAAGTATGAGCATCCACTTACTGGCATGCAACTAAGCCTCATCAAGTCTGGCCACAATCATCTCTTGCGTCGAGCTACCGAGCTTAGATGATATGAGGGGCCAACGTGCTGGACCGGCAATGCTGCAACTCATTGCGGCTGCCTACGTACCCTTACCTACTCTAAAGGGATCAAGCACCGACCGTAGTTCATCCACTAAGGGACAAGCAACTCATTCCAACTCGTTTTCTAGGCCGTGGTGATAGGGTGTATAATACATCCTATTTACTATCTATTGTTTATGCTTTCTTTGCTATTTTTCTTGTAAATTATGTATTTTACGCTTGTTTTGAGTTTTGTAGCTACTATGGAGTCGCACGAACGAAAAGAAGAAGAAATCACCCATTTGAGCAAAAAGGGCAAAATTGTCATTTCATGGACAAACACTATCGGGAGCCGAATCAAAGTTAGGGGCAACTTTCTGGAGGAATACTATAGACAGGCCAGCAGAGGTTAAGGGGCTGGAAACTTGGCTAGCCCTTATCAGAAATGACCACTTAATATAGGCACCCATATGGGGTGGCTCTTATGTTGGGCGTCTCCATCTCAAGTCATTACACAACCCTAGAATTCATCTCTTCTTCAATTATTTGCTCTGAAAATTAGAACGAGCAGCAAAGCTGCTACTCTAGCACCTGAAACAACAAAATTAGATGAGGAGGTTGAGATTCAGAGAGAAGTGGAAAATGTTGTTGCTATTCAACACGGAGAGAGACATCGGCTGCTGTTGGAGAGAATTTATGGAAACGATTTGAATTAGAGAACTGAGGAAGATCGGGAGATTGATAATTAAGAGATGGGTTACGACTTTTGAGTTCAAAGGAATTGGGGGTTTTGCTTTAGTTTCTGGAATAATGAAAGAATGGGTAAGAATTGTTCGCATTGTTGTTGATTTTCATGGGTATGAGGATGAATTTCAGGACTCAGATAGAGATGGGTTTACAGCCGAGAAAATGAGAAATTGATGATGAAATCTTGTTGCTGTTATTACTGATGAATCAGGAGATGGGCTCGACTTGATGTTTTAGAGATTGAAGTCTGGATGGTTGAAATTATGAGTTGAGCTGCTGCTATTTTGGGTCTGTGTATGAAGAAAATATGGTGGTAATGGTTGGTCTGAGTTCGATAGAGAAGAGAATCAGAGAAGATGAGAGTGATGTTGTTACAGAGATGCATTGGTGGTTGTTGCCAGTGAAGGAGCTATATGTGTGTTGGTGTTGGCCTTGAGATATAATGTAAAGATGAAGAATGGTGGCCTGAGAAATGGGGATGTATTGACATGGTTCTGTTGCTGGCAAGTGCCTGAGATGGAAAAATTGGAGGTGATGTTAATGGCTGCTGTTGTAAGACTCGAGACCCAGAGAAGATGATGAAACAATAATTGGGATTTTGTGATTATAGGGTTTCAGAGGTGATTCAGGGCAGTTCAGATAAGCAGAAATGGGGGTTTGATGGAGTCTGCTGGTGCTGTGTAATGATGTTTCAGATGCTGGGAGCAGGCTGAGAATGTAGAAAATGGGAAGTGATTGCAATACATGATATCAGCTAAGAAGTGGTATAGACTGTATGCTTATGAGTCGGGTATTGGTAGAGGAAACATGATGGCACTGGAAGAGTGAAGTTGGAATTGAAGTCGCAGAATAGATATGAAGGTGCATTGGGTTGTAAAGAATGCAATGAGAAGAAGTTGTTGGTGCTTTGTCTCGGTGAATCTGGCGGTTTGGTTTGCAGTGTTGGCTGTGGCAGCATCAACGGTGCTAAGCTTGGAGTTGCAGGATGGATTTGGTGGTGACTGTGATGCTTTGGCTTGGATGCGGTTTCAATGAAGAATAGCAGCTAAGATGAATTGAATGTTGCATGATTGAGAACTGAAAAGAAAGATGGGAATGAATGCCAGGATGTGCAGGGTGTATAGCCACAATGGCTGGAATTGAAGTTGTGTTGCGCCATCTTGGTGCAGCACAGTTCTGGCCTGATGGCAATGGCCTTGGCCACTCAGCCCATTCAGCTGAGTAAATGCTGACTCGGTTCTGACTCACTCCTTCTCCTTGACCCGGTTGACTAACGGTTGACCTGTTTGACCGTTAGTCCTAACGGTGCCGGGACAGAATATTCCGTCGACGGAGAAGAAGATTCCGGTGACTATTCTGGCCGGATTCCGGCCATAATACCAGTTTTCCGGCGACCAAAATTCCAGAATTTTCTGTGGACTTTTCTCATGGGTGTGAAGACTTGGACTAGGAATTGGATGGAGAATTTGGCTCAAATTTGGAAAGAGAAGATGGAAGAGTGGAGAAAGGCTTGGATTTGGAAATTGAATTGCTAAAGGAAAAGGATTCTATTCCTTGGAAGATTTGGAGAATATTGAAGCCTATAAATAGAGAAGTTTTCTACATCTTTTACACACCTCTCTACACACACAACACTTTTCTTTTCTTATTCTTTGTGTGAACTTTTAGCATGAGTAGCTAATTTTCTTATTGATTGAGGATGAATTCCTAGTTGTTAATATATGATTTGAGTTTTGTTTTCAATTCTATCTTGAAATTTTTCACATGATTATCGTTTGTTTTTACTAATAGGAATGTTTATACATTCATGGTTAATTGATAGATTGTTTAGAGTGCACGCTAAATTGATTTGTTAATTTGATCTAAAGCTAGTGAAAGTTAGGGGATAAGTAATCGTTTCTTGACTCTTTACATAAGTAGCAAACACAAGACCTTGCGGAGGAATTCCGTGGAACAATTGTGTGTGAAAACAACGTTAGCAAGTAGACCTTGATCTAAGAGTCTAACTACTAATATCAACCTAATAAGTTCATGAATCTTAATGCGTTTATTTAAATTACATGTTGAGTGATCTACTACTAGGTGGTTTGGTAAATAGAATCCGGTAGTCGAGAACTTCCGTATCCGGTGATATAAGGGATTTTGGGGCTAGCTAAGCGAACCTGCTATCCTACGGTTGGTGATAATCTGTGACTTATAACAAGTAGAAAAGAACATAACTTGAATCATTGTTTTGCAACGAAGAAGGATTCCTTGATCTTGTCTCTCTTATTGATTTCAACTTTAACTCTTAATTGCTTTGTTTATTTTCTTTTGCTTTATACATCCCCCCTTTTTGTGACAATTTTGACAACTAGAATCTCTTGCTCCTCGTGGGAATGAACTTGACTACACTATATTACTTGTTAATTAGGTGGAAAAATATTAATTAATTTGTTGTGGTTACGACACGCATCACGTGGCCAAGCAACAGTGGTAATGGCCTAGTCCGTATAGACCGTTCCGTCAAATACATCCAAGTGATGCATCATCGAGTCGGTGGAATGGCATAGTGATGCCTCAGCATCATATGCTCCATTCGTAAGGCTGCACGACTAAGAATGAGGCCTGAGCATCATTCATATCGTTCCGTCCAAGCTATGAAGCTTATTTGGTACATAGTTCGCATATGCACCTTCAACCAACTACCCCTCCCTATATATGTTAATTTGACATTTTTACAACTCTGATTAGGGGACCAAAAATCTTTCATCAACTCCCCGTTTACTATTCATGGCCATTGCCATGTATTTTCCTGAATAACCGGCCAAGATGGTTGTACATTCAGTCCTGGCTCACATGCCAGTTCCACTGTCCGGCCAGGATGGTTTAACATTTCCCGAGCCAAACCCGATAAAGGGCCGTGATGTATTTATTTCCGACTTTGGCCCATAGGCCACACCAATGTCCAGCCGTGATGGTTGTACATTACCAACCCGATCTCCAGCCATGTTAGCTGTCCCACTGCCAACCCGATGTCGAGCCATGTTGGCTGTACATATCCAACTCGATATCCATCCATGTTGGTTCTACATTTTCAAGGTCATCTACCCAACTGACCTAATGCGTCATTTGATGCAATATTGGCTCTTGGCCAATGTAGCTTCCAACCAATGCCATATTGGCCTTAGCCAATATGCATATGCGATGTGCCTTACTTGGTACCAGATATGTCCCAGGGACAAATGCATTTCACCATGCAAAGGAAGCTTTGGATGAAGCTTCATCACAAGAAAATGGCGCATCTTTTAGCATGCGCCATGATAAAAACACGGGGTGTTACACGAAGTTTGCCTTTCTAGCAAACTAATCCTTCGTAAAAATAGATTTACTCTTTTGTTGTTGTTACTGGTGTAGCCTTCTATTCGGAGAGGAGAGTAACCTAATTAGGCAAAATCTTTTACGGCCGCCCAGTTTAAAGTCTTCTTTGGGATTGAGAAGCTCTAGCGTGACCCGTTGGTGGGAAACTAGATAATTGCGGTTTATCTTTGTTTTCGATTGATTTGATTGACTAGTGGTGGTTGAAATCTGATTGCACCTAGTTTGTTTATTCTTGAGAATCTTCTCTTCTGATATAAGATTCACTCAAACTAGTTCAGAGTTTCGACAGGGATCTTTAGATTGTTGTTAGTTCTAAAGACGATCTTGTGATAATCCATTGTTAACAGACTCCGTTTTGTGCGTGATTGATCACAAGAGATTCAAGTGATTGTGTGCAGGTTTTTATTGAATATTTAAGAAGATTTGAAGACAAAGAAGATATTGTAGATCTGACTTGGGATTTATAATCTTTAGTGTGCACAATACTTGTTTCGGTAAAAGATGATCCAATTAATAATCGGTTTATCCTTGTGGTAGATTGGATTGATTAATTGAGTAGATCGGCATCAATACGTTTCCTTGTGATTAAAGGTATTGATTGGCTTAATCTTAAATGATTATCTTTGGGTGATTGAACATAAGAGAGATCTAAGGACCCGACGAAGGAGTTTATGTTAAGATAAACAGAAGAGCCTTTGTTCGACTCATATCACTTGGTTGAATAAAGTTGATACCAAACATATTTGTTGTTCCTTTACTGTTTGGAATATGAACCAAAGGAATTCTTCCAAGTACGTGACTTATTCACAAGTCGGAGGTGTGGGAATATAGACGGAACTAAGTGAACTATAGGGTTAGTTACTTGGTCTCAAATATACGAAGTTAGGTGTAATTTTGTGTTGCGGCTTAATCCTGAGAGTATTCAATTCTGGACAAGGTCCCGGGGTTTTCTGCATTTGCGGTTTCCTCGTTAACAAAATCTTGCTGTGTCATTTACTTTTATTTTCCGCATTATAATTGTTTTATTATAATTAAAGTAAATCACACAAGATTGTGTTTGGTTAAGTCCGAACCTTTGTATCAAGTAAACATACTTCGTTGTTGTATTGTCTCGATCTCGTATCCATAGACGATCACACGAAGTGTGAACCGATTAGTTGTATTGTCTCGACTCAGTCCATAGACAATCACTTTCGGAGAAAGGACTTATAGGTAGGAAAAGTTTTAGCTTGAGGTATATTTGGGTACCCTCGCCTTTTCAATTGGTATCAGAGCGGGCAAACACGAAAAGATCTAACAATCTGTGTTTGGTGCGATCCAACCTATAAAAATGAATCCAAAGGATGGTTCAGTTAACGTAAGTCAATATAATGGAAATAAGATCTCAAGGAAAACCAATGGAAATTGGTCTGGAAAGTCTTTTTGAAAATCAAAGAAAAAGTCTATGACTAATATTTTGATTGCGGATCAAGTTTCTGATCAGAAAAGAGTGAGTTCGAAACTCACGAAACATGTTTTGGACTCGTCTCCAATTCATTGTGAAAAATCGTCTGAAAAGAGATTCGATTCTCTTGTATGTCCAACTTCTGAATTTCGTAAGGTGATAGAAAGCTTTTTCAAACATATTGAAAAAAATTCAGAAAAGGGTAAATCCATTGACAGTCTAGATGATGTCCTAGAACTTATTGTTCAAATGAATGTAAGAATATGTGAAGGAAAGCGAGAAACACTTAGTATTTAAAATAATCTGATAGATTATGAGGAACAAAAACTAGCTTTATGCAATGAAGTTCATCAACAGACTAAAGAGTGTGAAATTCTTACTCAATCGCTGGAACACTCACAGATAAGGAATGAGGTCCTTATTGAGAAACTCCTTACTGTAACATTTCAGGAGGTATATGTGAACAAGTATTTAGAAAAACATTTCCAGCAAGGAATGAAAACCTTAAGAGGACATATAGAACGTCTTGAACAAGAGACTTTAGCAAACTGTCGACTGGCAAATCTAGACAAAACGGGTTCAAGTTCGAGGAACATACCATCCTGGGCACAAGATGTAATTAAGGATATTGTATCTCGCAATTCCCTTAACAAAGAGGATGGGTTCAGAACCCACGAAGAAGAACATGATCATGTTCAAAAGGGAGAAAGATCTTCTTTTGTGATGTATGATGAGGATTATCCTCATCCCGGTGTGTAACCGCATTGGAATGTGCATCCTTACTTTGCCCAATCTTCGGATGTAAGGAAGCACACATACATGGGAAGCTGGTATCCTACTAATATCTCTTATTCAATATAGAGAGATTACACAATCTACCTTAAGGATATATTAATCATCTTTAAGTGTAGAAAGGTTGTCTTATAACAACTTGTGTAAAAAGGATAAGTTAGTATCTTCTGATACCTATTTTGGAGAAAATCTCTTTAGAGTATATTGTGTTTCTTTAACACATTAAGATGCGAAAATCTCTTCAAATCTTGTTAGAATTATTTATTTAAGGCTGATATATATGTTTGGAATGTGTTAAAGGTATTCAAGTATTTGTACTCAACATGTCTAAGAACTTATACTAAAGGATGTATTCTCAAACCAGATCTCAAGCACAACTTATGAAAGCCTTGAGTGGAATAACTTCTAAGGATAATACTCATCTTGATAATGCCGTCAAGAAATCTGGCTGTGAAAATACCGATAATGAAAAGGATGATATGACTCATCTCCTTGTCTGAAACAGTTTGGATGCTAAGGTTGATATTATCAATCTTCGACAAGTCCTCCTCGGTACCATCGAAACTCATCATAGACAGGCAGCATTACTAAGAACTGTTATCCGTAACCAAAGGAAACTGATTAAACTTGGAATCGGTAATAGGGAGTATGCTAGGAATATTAATCGAAAGGTTAATGCTTTAGCCTGTGAACAACCAAGGTACTGTGTGCAGAATCCGAGATATCAGTCGTGATGTTGTTGATGAAGATCCTGAAAATTTTGAGGAAGTTGAAGATGATCTTTGAAAAGCACCTGTCAGAAGGTTACTAGAGATTAAGTTATTTACTGTATTACTTAATCTAGTATAATAGACATCAATTTTTTATTTCTATCATTGATTGTATTGGTCTATTATGAATAAAATTATTTGATTGGAAATTTTTCTTGTGATAGTTTTTGGTTTACATAGCCTGTGCTTAATTGCTTTTACCTTATTGCTATGTATGTTTATGGGATGTTTGATTTCGGTTTTACTACCTTAATATTCGATCTCATATATTGTGAACCCTCATGGTTGGGGTGACTTTTTGATTTAGCGGGATTAAGTTCTAGCCCTTGTAGGTAGGCTTTATCAAAGGATTATGAGGGGTTCTAGTAGAAACAATATGTGAAAAAGTCACAATATGTTGGATCGGTTTTGGCTTAGCATAAAAGCATATGTGTTTCGACGGTTTTCAACTGTTGCTTGCAATTGTTAAAACCGGTTTTCTACCTTTCTCTCGGTAAAGGCTGAGGTGTGTTGTTATTCTTTTGTTCACGCATAAGGATGACAACGTGGTGATATTTCGATATAAATTCTCCCTGGACGAAGATGCAATCATATTGGAGAAGTGGATGAGAAATTTGAGGTAACAATCTTGTTAGTTAATTGTTTTCCTTTTTTAAAAAATCCTGAGTTTATATTATATATATTTGTTGCTTTTGCTTAACAAAATTTCGGTTCAATTGATATTTATTCCATGATGTGTGTGTGGATGTGTGTTTCAATTGGTTTTTGGTTAAGAAAAACTATTGTTATCTTGCTTTATTGTGTGGTATCAATTGTTTAGGCTTACAAAATTTCGGTACAATTGATGTGTGTGTGTGATTGAATTGGTTCCGGTTAAGAAAAACTATTGTTATCTTGCTTTTGTATGGTATCAATCGTTTAGGCTTACAAAATTACGGTGCAATTGCGGTGCTTATAATGTCTATGTTGTTTCAATTGCTTCCGGGTTGAGGTGAATAATTATGCAAGTTGATTTATTTTGGTTTGTATGAATTATTTATGTCTTAACGAAATAATATGTGTACGGGATGAGTTGTTTAGTCTAATTCGATTCCGGATAAGATAAACTAAGTTAATTATGATCTTAGTTAGACTTATCGAAGTGAGGTTTCGGTTATTCAAGTCTAATTGAATGCCTAAACAAGAAATGCTAGTTAACTAACCTAGTACTTGTCTTGTTTAAAATTGAAAGGTCTAAGTTTATGGATACTTAGAACCTGATGAGAAAAATGGAGGTTATCTTTATTTTGGTCTTATCGAATTAAGCGGTTGTTTTTGAACAATCGGTTTAGCAAGGGACTAATATGCTTAGTTGTTTTTGGTTTGCTAAACTAAATTGGAAAAATTGTTTCGAGCAATTGTTTCCTTGGTAACATATCAAAATAAGACTACTTGTAGTTTCGGTTTTGATATTGGTTATCGGAACATGATGTGTGGAACCCTCGTGCCTAACTCTATAGGTTTCCAAATCTATTCTGAGATTTGCAAGATTCTTTTCGTGTTGTCCTTTATTTTTTCGTTTCTTTGTGGAGTAAATAGGTGATGCTGGCATTGATATTTATATTGATTGGCATCGCTAGGGAAAAGAACATTGGTACTTGAATGTTTTTATCTAACGAAAGAGTGAAAGCACAAACTAAGGGGGAGTAACATGTCATATGTTTGGTATAACAAAGATGTGCGGATTGAAATCTACATATCTTCCTTATGGGGAGTAATAGCTTTGTTATTATCATCAACAGCGACATTTTCAAGGATTGAATGTAAAAAGCGATTTCACTGTCTTTGTTGAATCGGGAATCAAGCGGATTGTAATGAATTATTGTAATTTGTTTATCCATATGATGTAAGAGTTTTGTCACTAAAATTGACAAAGGGGAGATTGTTAGAGCATGGCTCGGTTGAACCCACCAAGCGTTGGTATGTCAAGTTTGGTTGTCAGATTTTAGTGAATCAAAACTCATGTTAAGAGTCGCTTGATTATGTACTAGAGTTAAACTTCGTATAGGTTAGCTTAAAAGTATTAGGATATGAGACATTACAAGTATTGCGAAGACTTGAAGATGTGAAGAAGCAAGGATCTACAACGACAACAATCATCCTTTCACTTGAGGTTAGTGATATTTGACTTGAACTGTTTCATTCCCTAACGTATCTTTCAAGTCGTGCATATTGAAAACATAACTGCGAAGCATATTTGAACTCTAGATAGACATAGTATTAAGGAATACAATACGAGGTTTATTGCTTAAACATTAAACTTTGTATATAAGACATAGCCATAATCATTTGAATGCTATTGTGATTATGTATGGGTATGAGGTGAGGATTTCATCCTAGGTAACAATGTTTACATGTGTTCTAAGGAAGTAAGTTCATAAACTTGTTTGTGAACCAAAAAGGAAATTGCCAGGTGTTATTGGTTTTGTTATTCATTGCATATCTTATGAACAACCAATATGTGTGATAGAGTATACCGCTCACAACTTGTTGTGTTCTTGGTAGAACTGTTCACAAAGGACTGACTTATGTATTGACATAACTTTTATTAGTAAACCCGATCTTAAGTAATCACCTATGGTATGATCGGATTTTGTTTGTCTGACCTTGTAAGGGAAAGGGAACCGATACTAGTAAGGGATGCAGTACATCAAAGGGAACCGATCCTTGTATGGGGTGCAACAAGGTTTATAGCAGAAATGGGAACCGATCCTATGGACACGTGCAACACATATATGTTAGATACCATATATATGTGAGGAACCGATCCTAGTACCTAGTCAACCGAACTTTTGGGAAGCTAGTGTGACTCTGCACAGTACTCACATGGAGGTAGAACCGAAACTTTTTTTGGTAGAACCGTAAACCCATGATTGTGATTGAATGTTGGTTTGATCAATCACATAGTTCTTGAAAGTGAGATAAACCAATTCTAAACTTGTTTTGAAGTGTGGAAAATCGGTTTCAAGGCTGTAAGTGTGAAAGAGAACTTACAAAGTTAAGATGTCGACAAACTTTGAACACGTGCTATGAATGTTTATTTCTATAATTGTTCAAAGATATTCCTTAACTACTAAGGGAAGAGAATCCCGGATCGAAACATAAGTAAGTTAAGAATATTTTAATTAAGGTTATTAATTTCATTTTGTAGGGAAATTACGTAATTAGTAATGTGCATTTACTAATTAGATTTTCCAAGAGATTTCGATCGTTATTTTTGGACGAGCATTTCCAGGAATTATGAAAACCGAATCTTCTCTTTTATGAATATCTTGAGAATATTTTCGGTTTTGGAAATTCCTTGGTGTCCAAACTTCCTTGTCAATAAATACACGAAGTTTTCCTTTCTAGCAAACTCATCCTTCGTAACAACAGATTTATTCTTTTGTTGTTGTTACTGGTGTAGCCGCCTATTCGGAGAGGAGAGTAACCTAATTAGGCGAAATCTCTTACGGCCGCTCAGTTTAAAGTCTTCTTTGGGATTGAGAAGCTCTAGCGTGACCCGTTGGTGGGAAACTAGATAATTACGGTTTATCTTTGTTTACGATTGATTTGATTGACTAACGGTGGTTGAAATCTGATTGCACCTAGTTTGTTTATTCTTGAGAATCTTCTCTTCTGATATAAGATTCACTCAAACTAGTTCGAGTTTCGACGAGAGATCTTTAGACTTGTTGTTAGTTCTAAAGACGATCTTGTGATAATCCATTGTTAACTGAACTCCGTTTTGTGCGTGATTGATCACAAGAGATTCAAGTGATTGTGTGCAGGGTTTTATTGAAGATTTAAGAAGATTTGAAGACAAAGAAGATATTGAAGATCTGACTTGGGATTTATAATCTTTGGTGTGCTCAATACTTGTTTCGGTAAAAGATGATTCAATTAATAATCGGTTTATCCTTGTGGTAGATTGGATTGATTAATTGAGTAGATCAGCATCAATACATTTCCTTATGATTAAAGGTATTGATTGGATTAATATTAAACGATTACCTTTGGGTGATTGAACATAAGATAGATCTAAGGACCCGACGAAGGAGTTTATGTTAAGATAAACAGAAGATCCTTTGTCCAACTCATATCACTTGGTTGAATAGAGTTGATACCAAACAGATTTGTAGTTCCTTTACTGTTTGGAATACGAACCAAAGGAATTGTTCCAAGTACGTGACTTATTCACAAGTCGGAGGCGTGGGAATACAAACGGAACTAAGTGAACTATAAGGTTAGTTACTTGGTCTCAAATATACGAAGTTAGGTGTAATTTTGTATAGCGTCTTAATCCTGAGAGTATTCAATTATGGACAAGGTCCCGGGGTTTTTCTGCATTTGCGGTTTCCTCGTTAACAAAATATTGCTGTGTCATTTACTTTTATTTTTCGCATTATAATTGTTTTATTATAATTAAAGTAAATCATACAAACGTTAATTCCTATTTTCTTGATAAGCAATCCTATTGTGTTTGGTTAAGTCCGAACCTTTGTATCAAGTAAACATACTTCGTTTTTGTATTGTCTCGATCTTGTATCCATAGACGATCACACTAAGTGTGAACCGATTAGTTGTATTGTCTCGACTCAGTCCATAGACAATCACTTTCGGAGAAAGGACTAATAGGTAGGAAAAGTTTTAGCTTGAGGTATATTTGGGTACCCTCGCCTTTTCACTTTGTGACCGAAGCAAGCCTGGAACGACCATTTCTTGGTTTAGGCCAGGATTGTACAGATTGATCTCTCGAATCAAAAGTACTCCTGTGCAGTGCATTATTTAGGGTTTAGATTCGTTTATCATCCACACACCCAAAATTACCGAAATCAGCAGAAATAGTTTTCACCCACAAACAACAGGATTTATGATTCTAAAGATATTTTTAACAAATATCTTATTATGTTCAAATTTAACTTTGTATACTCTATTAAAAATTTCTTGAGTGAATTTTAAATGATATTATCAAACCCTGATAATAATAGAGTAAACAGATATTTGGACATAAACATAGGATTAATCCTAAACAAAGATCCAGTCCATAAGAAATCGTTTTTCCAAAAGAAAGACTAGATACAAAGTCGGAATTGAATTCCCACAAGTCACGGTTTCCAATTTTGATATGGTTTCCTAAAACTAGATATTTCTGGTTTTTGATATCTTTTCTTCCTATAAAAGATTATATCTTGCTATGTTTACAAACGCATAGGGGAAGAATGATCAAAATCATAACTAGGGTTTTTCATCTGAGAAAAAAGGAAATCAAGGGAAGAAGTTTCTGAAACAGACAAACTGGATTTGAATCCTTCCATTCCTCATGATGATATCGATAAAATCAAGTATCCTCACCTGATCAAGGACAAACATGATCTCACTGCCTTTGTGGACAATACATGTTTTGAAAGATATCAAGCCTTAAAAGAGGTAAGTTTCACTGTTGAGAAGAGATTCAATTCAGACGTTTCAGAAACACAAATACATAGACTTTGTTCAAGACCGAAACTGGGGAGATATGTTTGGGTTCAAAAAATACTCACCAGATATGGTAAGAATCTTTTATGTTAATATTCACAATATTGATCATGAAAATCTTACTTTTCAGTACTTTGGTTGGAAACACTTTTTATCACATTGACAGAAAGATGATATCAAAGATCATCAATTACAAAGTGAAGGAAATAATATGATTACCGGTTCTGAAATTGAGCACGATAACATTTCAAAACTTATTAATGGTAAAACTGTTGAATGGAAAAAGGGAAAGATGCTAACCAAAGAAGTGCCCTTTTACTTAAGGGTTTTCGGTAAACTAGCTGTGTAATACCCCGATATTCGGCAGTGGTTGGCCGAATGAAATACAAGTAATGGTTTGTCCTTTCCTATCACCGAGGCCTTTTTAGCACAATTGGCTCCAGAGTTGGCAGAAAACTCTGCAGTTAAGCTTGCTAGGGCGAGAGAAATCCAGGGATGCGTGACCACCCGGGAAGTTTCCGCTGGATTACCCCAGCGATGCCCATTTAAAACCCCACACTGCCGGTTAACCGCAGTAGCTAAGTATGGACAATATCGGTAGAGGGAACAAATGGTATCAGAGCCGACGATGGGTCACCTGCCAAGGGTGGGAAGGCACGCTGGACGGGGTTGTTCCAGGTGTTTCTCATGAGGGGCAGGGAACATCAGAGATCTTGTCTTGTACATATTCCGGAGCCGATGACGGCTCCAATTTAAGGTGGTGGTATTGTAATACCCCGATATTCGGCAGTGATTGTCTGAATGGAATACAAGTAATGGTTTTTCCTTTCCTATCACCGAGGCCTTTTCAGCACAATTGGCTCCAGAGTTGGCAGAAAACTCTGCAGTTAAGCGTGCTAGGGCGAGAAAAATGCAGGGATAAGTGACCATCCGGGAAGTTTCTGCTGGATTACCCCAGCGATGCCCGTTTAAAACCCCACACTTCCGGTTAACCGCAGTTGATAAGTGGGGACAGTATCGGTGGAGGGACGGGTCATTACATGCTGTAGCAAATCTTTTTGCTTGTACAAGAGATTCCTCACAATGGAGTAAGGAATTTGTTGAGTTTGTCTACTACCTTCTTGAAGGAAAAAAAAACAAATTGACATATGTGGAATGATTATCAATCAAATGATTAAGATCATTGAATCTATCAATACCACAACATTCCATAGAAATCTTGGATATCCCTGTCTCATCACCGAGTTGTGTGGAAACACAATAAGTAATAACATCGGAGATGAGAAAGTCACTAAAACTGTCTCTCAGGGAATTATCAAGCGAATGAGTGGAACTAAAAAGGGATCCAGTATCTCAAATGATCAAATCTATAGCAATGGAGATCTCATGTTCCATATTTTAAGGCTTGGGAGATAATTAGACTGTATTCAGAAACAATTAGCCTTTGCCTATCGAGATGATCCGGAAACTCTTAAAGGAATCCTCGAGATCAATGATGAGTTTCTAAGAGGCGAAAAAGATCAAGACTCTGAAGAATAATCTGAAGAGCAAACAATGAAGAATAATTGTCTTCAAGAAAAATAGACATCAGTTTTTGATTTTTTTCATTAATTGTATAAGGTCTATTTTGAATACAACTATCTATTATTTATCGAATAAAATTATTGATTTATAATTTTTCTTGTGATATATATTTTTTTTTCGATTACATAGCCCATGCTTGAATGCTTTATATTTTTGCTATGTATGTTTATGGGATGTTTGATTTCGGTTTCATTACCTTAATATTCGATCTCATATGTGTGAACCCTTATGGTTTTGGGTGACTTTTTGATTTAGCGGGATTAAGTTCTAGCCCATGTTGGTAGGCTTTATCATAAGGGGTTCCGATTGAAACTAATATGTGAAAAAGTCACAATATGTTGAATCGTTTTTGGTTTAGCATAAAAGCAAATGAGTTTCGGGTTTTCAACTTTTGCTATGCATTAGTTAAAACCGATTCAACCTTTCTCTGGAAAAGGTTGCTTTTTTTTGTTGTTCTTTTGTTTTTGCGGGAAGATGACAACACAACGGGGGAGAGTTCTAACGTGAACTTGCGCTTAATGTACATATCTTTCTGGGGAGTAGAGGATGCGTAATTTGAGGTAACGAATTTGTTAGTTAATCGTTTTCCTATTTAAAAAAAGCCTGATTTTATTGCATATATTTAGCTTTTGCTTAACAAAATTTTGGTACAATTGATGCTTATTCCATTATATGTGTATGGATGTATGTGTGTGATTCAATTGTTTCCGGTTGAGAAAAACTATTGTTATTTTCTTTATTGTTTGGTATCAATTGTTTAGGCTTAACGAAATTATGGTGCAATTACGGTGCTTTATTGTATATGTTTGTTTCAATTGCTTCCGGTTAAGATAAATAATTATGCAAGTTGATTTATTTGGTTTGTGTGAATTGTTTATGGCTTAACAAAATATTTTGGGATCATTTTTTTAGTCCAATTCGATTCCGGATAAGAGAAACTAAGTTAATTCTAATCTTAGTTAGACTTATCAAAGTGGAGGATTCGGTTATTCAAGTCTAACCGAATGCCTTAATAAGAATTACTAGTTAACTAACCTAGTATTTGTATTATTTAAAGGATGAAAGGTCTAAGTTATTGATGAATAATTAGACCTGATGAGAAAAATAAAGTTGATTTTTATCTTTATTTTGGTCTTATGTGTACTAAAATCAAAAATAAACTAAATAATAATTAGTAATGTGTATTTACTAATTGGAGATTTTCTATTGAGATTTCGGTCAATATTTGGACAAAGCATTTCCAGGAATTATGAAAACCGATTTGGTGTTTATTGCATATCTTTGAGAATATTCAGTTTTGGAAATTCCTTAGTGTTCAAACTTCTTTTGTCTATAAATACTAAAGTTTGCATTTCTAGCAAACTAATCCTCAGAGCCAGCAAAACTACCTATTTGTGTTGTTACTGGTGAAGCCGTCTATGCGGAGAGGAAATTAACCTAATTAGGTGAAATCTCTTACGACCGCTCGTTTTAAAGACTTCTTTGGGATTGGGAAGCTCTACGAGTACCGTTGGTGAGAAACTAGATAATTGCAGTTTATTATTAATTTTCGATTAATTTGATTGACTAACGGTTGTTGAACTTTGATTGCACCTAGTTTGTTTATGCCTGAGAATCTTCTCTTCTGATATAAGATTCACCCAAACTAGATCTTTAGAACTGTTTATAGATCTAAAGACATCTTGTGATAATCCATCGTTAACAGACTCCGTTTTGTATGTGATTGATCACAAGAGATTCAAGTTGTGTTGTGCGCAGGTGTTTATTGAAGATCAAAGAAGATTTGAAGACAATAAGATTTATTATTGAGTTCATAATCTTTGGTGTGCACAAAACTTGATCGGCTGGGATCCAACTATAATCGATTTATCCTTGTGGTAGATTGGATTGATTAATTGCGTAGATCAGAATCAGTACTTAGTATCTTGATCAGATCCTATTGATGATTGCATAGTCTAAACTCAATTACTTTGGTAGTTGTTATTTAGGTTGGTCTAAAAACCCGACAAAGGAGTTTATTGGTTAAACGGAAGAGGCTTTTGTTAAACTCATATTACGTTGACTGAAAAGAGTTGTCACCGAACAAATTTGTTGTTTCTTTACTGTTTGGAATACGAACCAAAGGAATTGTTCCAAGTGCGTGACTTATTGTAAGTTGGAGGCGCAGGGATACTGAGGAAACTAGGTGAACTATAGGTTTATTTGCTTGGTCTCAACTATACGAAGTTGGTTTAGATTTTGTATAGCGGCTTAATTCTGAGAGTATTCATTTCTGGACAAGGTCCCGAGGTTTTTCTGCATTTTCGGTTTCCTCGTTAACAAAATCTTGCTGTGTCATTTACTTTTGTATTTCCGTAATTATAATTGTTTTATTATAATTAGAAGTAAATTACACAAACGTTAATTCCTATTTACTTGATAAACAATACTATAGTGTTTGGTTAAGTTCGAACCTATTATCAAGTAAACATACTTCGTTGTTGTATTGTCTCGATCTCGTATCCATAGACGATCACACGAAGTGTAAGTGTGAACTGATTTGTTGTATTGTCTCGACTCACTCCATAGACAATCACTTTCAGAGAAAGGACTTATATGTGGAAAAGTTTTAGATTGAGGTATATTTGGGTACCCTCGTTTTTTTATATATGATATATAACCTCGAAGCCATAGGACTCAAATATTTCAAGTTATATTCGAACGATGGTAGAAGACTAAAAATACATTTTTTTTCCAAAGATTTTAAAAATTGACGTATAAAGTTATTCAAAATATGAATAACTATGGAGTCAAAACTTATGTCTTAAACTTATTTGTCCAATTATGTTTAGTTATGTTTTCTAGTTTATGAATGACTGAATCTGGTTTGTTTTGAAAATTATATGGGTTTGCCTATACATGACCACTTATACTCTTCTTCCATATAACCAAGTCAATATAGGAAGTGTCTAGAAGTTTCGGGAATAGTCCGTATTGCAATGATGTTGCCTATACTTCCATCGGAACAATGATATCGATAGGCCAACATATGAAAATTATCATGGCACTCACCAGTTGACAAACTGGTCAGAATCAATTGATTTTAAGTTTTCATAATCAAGTCACTTTGAGTACCCATTTACCATGTGCTTGGGATTGCTTATATACGCCCCCATTTTCTGCCGCATCTGGTGTTACCGTCTGGTATCTTCAAAACTGATAAAATGAATAACTACAACGTGTGTACAAAAAATACAGGTTTCCGGCAGTTTTTTCAGTTAGAATAGGTTAACGTTTACCTACATAAAAACCGATTCTACCATTTCTCCAGGGGTACAATTTCATAATCGTGTTTTAGGAGTGCACCACACAAACCGATTCGGGGAATTTCATTTACTTGTTTAAATTTGAAAGTGTTTAAAGTTTTAGGAGTGCACCACACAGACCGATACCCAGGTGGATGGAGGTCGGCACCAAAAGAAGAAAGTGTTTAAAGTTTTTTCACAAGCATGGGATGAAAAAAAGACCATTTACAATATAACAGAAATGTGATTTTGTACACTAAGGCCAATCTTACTGATAAGGGTATCCCTTAGTTATTCCTTATTTGAGGCGTAGCGAAATGCGCCCAAAGGTCATCTCACTGTGGGAAAAGCCATCCCTTAGCTAAACAACTTGGAAAATGAGTTTTCGTGCAAATAGTGAAAAAAGGAAACTGAGTTTACTTTCTAAAATTTTTACCGTGAAATATTTGTACAGGTTAAAAGATAATTAAGAGGAAAATAAAGGAGATATAATAGGTAAATTTTCCCAAAGATGATCCACATCAAAATTTCTTTTTTGAAGAATTATCCACATCAGTTGATTTATTATGGAAAAGGATATTAATAAAATCTATAATACGGAACAGAAGAGGTTTTTGAGCAAGTTTTCATATTTTTTCACAAAACTACCAATAACACCCTTATATTTTGTCTTGGAACTATAAGTTTATTTTTAAATGCACTAATAGAAATTAATGTTTGAAGACTTTTCTCAAGGGTATAGATGGAAAATCTTCATATCTCTCAGTTTCTTAATCTGCCTGAAAACTCCAAAAATATCGTCTAAAATGGAACGAAGAGAGTAATATTAATATAAATTAACAGTTTCCTCCGGGTCCACCAAAAAAGATACTAGTGTTAGAATCATCTTCCACTGTATAGCAATCCTTACTGTCAAACCGATTCTCGAAATTTCTCACCTCTGGTATCACCAGAGTATAGGTTTGATCAACAAAGAAATGGTCCCATATTGCAGATACTTTTTGGAAGTCTCCATCCGGGAAATATCCATTGCCCATTTGTGGGCTTGGTGTGCCAGGAGGACTTTTTACTAATCCTCCCCATGCAATGTAGTTAGCAGGGTCAAGGTAAGGGACAAGCTCCCACGGTAAATAGCCGATGTCATAAATATTATTATCGATAATCATGGTGAACCACCAATTCCGTGTTTTGGCATCCTGCACATGCAAAAATCGAAATCCTTATCGTTACAAATCACAATTACATACCTAAATTAATAAAATTACTTTCGTTTCTGGCACCATGGTGTAAATTTAAAATGTGCTAAATGTGTCGGAAAAGAATAGAACATACTTGGAAAAGGAGGGCTGTGAAACTATATTGATCCTCAGTACCGTATTTAGATATTATTGGAAACACGTGCCCTATATGGAACCAGGTGTTAACCTGTATAAACCCTTCACAATACATATTGAAGCAATTACCGTGGTCCGGTCCACTCTTCAAATGGAAAACAAATTTATATTATATTAGGCGACAACCTTAACAGAAACTGTATAATAAGTAAAAAGTGAGAAAAATATATATATATATATATATATATATAACTTAGGGTATGCATTTATTTTTCAAACTTACTCTCCAGTAGATAGATAAATGGGTGTTATTGTCGCCAAATATTGTCGGAGCAACCTTGTAAAATTGAGTAACCAAGTTAGCAGAAACTATGTAAGTTTGTATACATCTTAACAAAACTAGCAACTAGCAAATAAGAAACTATATGCGTACCACCCATCCTGCTTGTATGGTACTGAAAATATCAGCTGGTCCGCCTTCAACCCATAATATTGATGCACTAATTTGATCCTTTTGCACAATAGGGTTGTCTATCTTGATTTTTCCTTTGATTCCACGATATATAACTGGGGGAGTAAAGCCAGTCACATTGTATGAATGTCGAACAGCTACCTGAAAAATGAAGATGCATCAATTATTTGGATCTAAAGTTCCATAGTAAATACTTGTTTCTCTTTCACCGACAGTAATTATTAGAAAGGAGGAGTCATGACAAGAAAAAATCTAAAATGAATTATTACATGTTGACCGGGGGGTTCAACGACGTCTGTGTTTGGATAATAATTATTTGTACCGGATTGAAATGATTTTAAAAATAATTTAGCTCTCGTTCGATCTTCCTTGGTGATTCTTCGAATAGGAACTGTTCCTTTCGGGCATGAGTATCCTAATTTAACATCCCCCCATGACTGCCGAGAAGATGACTCCGGAGAGAACGACTTGGATCTTAAATTTTTGGGATAACTACTTGGTCTCAACTGCATTATGTCCAAATATCAAACAAATATGTAAGGAATTAGAAAGGAAAACAAATTCATTATATTAAAGACTTCGCAGCCATAGTCACGCCTTTCAAGTTTCGAGAGTTTGGTTCATCAAGTCCTGTTGAGTATTTACCTGGATGACGTGATCCTTAAGCAAAGGATGATCCATTGATGGTTGTTTATTAATGTCAATACAATCAACTTTTCCGTCGTCTTTCATCTGAAAAATATTAAAAACAATGAACTATGTCAAACTACTTTGCAATACATGAAGACCACCAGAGAGAAAATTTTTGTTATGGAACCTGGTGTAATGCTCAAAGCAAAGAGTTTGTGACGTCCTAAAAATTTAGTGTTTTACACATTATAAGCCCAATTAAATATTTATCATTCTATCATTAGCTTTTTTTTAAAGCATCAACTTTATTAAATTATTAGAGGACTATTACAACACTAAATTCGATACTCGAAGATTCAAATATAGATGGATCAGAATGCTAAGAAATTACACTAACATAACATTGAAGCAAAAGACAATTGTCAATCTCCGGATTAGTTAATGATAAAAAGAAAAAAAAGTTACGGATATCTTTTACTTTTTTATTCTTGTTTGTATATATTAAAATTAGGAAAAGAAAAAAAAAAGTGGCTGATCGAAAATATATGTGTATATATTAAAAAATACGTTTGTTATGATTTTGTTCAAAAAAAAATTCACTCATCAGTCAGATAACAGTTACAGCGTTCATCGTTCTTACCACATGCCTTCGAGACAACAACAACAAAAAAAATGCACCTGCACCAACTTCATTAAAAAGCAAGTTTATAGAACTACATTGATCTGGATGTCTACAAGTCCTAGGTCATTAGGTGCTCCACCAATTCCCCAAATTTAAAAATCTACCTTAAAAAGTAAATTTTGAAAAGCTTTTTCTATAAAAATAATTTAATGTCTTCTTCAAAGTAAAAAAATATGTATCCATTCCCCTCCTACAGTCCTAGACCTCGAATTCGCCATTGGGTGGTTCTGCATAATCCTATTCTCCCACTCAAAAAATTAAAATACTCTCAATAGTTTTAAATAAAACATCGAAGTAGTATTAAAAAAATAAATTAACTAAATTAGTACTACCTCGAAGGTCTTGATCGCGGGCATGTTAAGGGTACTCGGTTGTTCATCAACATCACCACCAAAAACATCCTTTTCTTCTTTGGAAATAGTATGATAGGATTGTACACCGATCAAGCAGTTCCAAATTAACAAAAGAGCAAATAGCTTACTCATCACCATGGCCATGAATCTTCCCCGGCCCATATGACCTCGTAACAGGATTATGGATGTATAATAGGAGAGTAATGGGATATATACCATAGAATCATGTATCATATCAAGGCTTTAAGTGCATATATTGTATTACTATGTTATATTCCTATTCATAATGTATGTAATTTGTATGCATGCACATCTGACATCTCTAACTTTTTGTTTTATACGGAAACAATAAGATATACTGAGAATCTTTTACGTAATTAATTCTTTTAATTTCCTTCAAAAAAATTTTTAATTCTTTTGATGCTCCATAGTAGCGAATTAAATTTGGAAAATGGTCATGCGCAGACCCGACCCGGGGCTCCGGATCCCCTGTCCCCTACTTCCCTATCTTCTCATGTCCCGCCAATTTCATAGTGACATCTGGCGCATATTATCTCCCTTAATTTGCAGTTAAATGAGATACTTAAAAAGAGAAAGAATATCCAAAAATATACAATCAATTTCTTTTACCTGGCACTTTTAGGGGCGACCCCAAAAGAATTAGGGGTGACTTTTTTTATTCCCAACACATATACACCGTTAAGGGATGTCCAAAAACGCGGAGAATACGTTAATGCCCTTACACAATTGGAAGATATTTAGTGCCCGATTATTATACAAAAATCGGAAGATTAGTAACTATATTATACTACCGATTAATATCGATTTTGTGCCAAACTCGCATCTGACTTCTATAACAATCGGTAGGAAAAACAACCTCACGAGACTACCGATTGCTAAAGTATAGAAATAAGAAATCTTTTGAATTTTGCAATGGTGAAATTTGGGGCTCCTATATAATCGGACGAATAAAAAAATGTCTAAGCTACCGATTTAGGGCTTCCCATAATCGGATGGTAAAAGTAACAATTTCTACCGATTATGGTAGATTTCAAATTTCCCTGCAATGAATGATTTTCTAAAAAACTCATTTTGGGGCAACCTATATTCGGGAGGTTGGGTAACCTATTTGGCTTCCGATTATGGCTAAATCCAAATCACGAACCACATGGTTATGGTCGGCTCTGCACCCCTCAAAACCTAGGGAATTTGGCCAATGCTCAATTTGGGGCTTCCAATAATCGGTAGGTTATAAGTAACCCCCTCTACCGATTTTGGGCTACTCAACAATCGGTAGCTAATGAGGTGGTATTACCTACCGATTAATAACCATTTGACAGATAAAACCAAAGTCGACCTAAATTCAAATTCATTTCATTTCATTTTCTTTTCAACTTCAACTCCTCTTCTCCTCTTTCCTTCCGATTGCAGAGAGGAAAACTCCCCCCCTCTCATCGTTATACATCGTCGAATCGAATCATCGTCGATTATTCTCTATAAAGATGAAATAAAAGGAACCTAAGAAAGCTCGAACCAAAAACGTAGTGCGCGGTGAGGATCCGAATATTGGATTGCATGCCCGTAATAAAGTGGTTTTAACTCACGAACCCGAAGAACACGAAGAAGATGAAGTCCCTAAAGTAGGTGATTTTGATAGCCAAACTCTCAGGCAACTTGAAATGGCGCCGATTAGGTAAGATTCTACCATTTTTTTGGTTTATATTGCTTCAATTCGACGAATCCATGTTTTTTTTTTTTTAGTGTTTTCGGTTGTTACAGTTCGAGTAGGTTAGGTATTGTTTTAAACTTCCGATTGTGGCCGAATTCTTCATTTCACGAGAACATTTGTCATATTCGGGTGGTAAATATTTAGGTTGCCTACCGATTATAGAACGTTTTTCATTACTGAGGCCTAAATCGATCATAATCGAAAGTTAATTGTGTTTTTGCCTTCCGAATATACTAGGGAAGAACAAGTATTAGAGACGCAATAATCGGGTGATATATTTTGTAATTTCCTTCCGATTGTTTAGGCTGAACCACTTGAGTGATTTCTGGACACAAAGTGATGCATATTCGGTAGAAATTAGTTTTGTGAGGCTTCCGATTGTGATGCATTCGGAAGGGTGGACTGTTTATGACGTTCGATTATTAGTATTCGGAGGGTTATGTTGAAATATAGATTCCGATTATTGTGTGTAGATAAACACATTCGAACACCAAAAATTTTATTTTTTTTCCGATTATACGTATTCGGTAGCTTTAGGTGAACTGATATTTACGATTGAGTGTAATCGGAGGCATTTGGTTTACTCAACCAACCGAATATATAGTTTAATAACCTGTTGTACTTTCTTTTGTTGTTTAGGGATAGGCGAGGTAAAAAAATGGAAGATGCAATTGTCTCACCTAGTGCAAGGAAGGAAAGGCGTCAGAAGCTGACAGCTAGTGCAAGGAGAGCTAGGAGAGCTAGGACTACTAAAGCCGCTTCAAGTGCTCAAGATGGAACTCAACAAGCAAGCCAAGAAGCTGTTCAACCTAGTGCTCTCAATCAGAACCGGTTCAAGAAGCTGTTCAACCAAGTGCCTCTAAATCACAACCAATCCAAGAAGGTGTTCAACCAAGTGCCCCTCAATCACAACTAATCCAAGAAGGTGTTCAACCAAGTGCCCCTCAATCACAACCAATCCAAGAAGGTGTTCAACCAAGTGCTCCATCATCACAACCAGAAATTGAACTAAAAGCATCCGAAGAAGTAGGACAACCTAGTGGTACTCCAGAAGAAAGAGAAGCCGAAAAGAAAAATCCTCCTCGAAAGAAAGCGAAACACCTTGTCCGAGATGAACTGAAGGTGAAGGATATTCCAGAAGGTGTAATCCTTGGGTTGCCGGAAGATGAAGGACAATTGTTATTTGGATACAAAGAATCATGGGCTAGAGAAATATATGAAACTCAGGTAATGATCGTATCCATTTTATTAACCTATTATGTTTTTCTCCGTAATACTTTTAAGGGTTGTAGTTTTAGGTTATTCTAATTTTATTTTTTAACTTGTCATGTGTTTAATAGTATCATTCCGATGCGGTTCGTTTACTCAAAACGACCGTCGCACCAACAAAAATGCTAGATTGGCCTTTGGAGGATGAATGTGAAAGGTTCAAGACCATTATTGCGAATTAAAGGTTGGTTGATGCTGCGGAGAACTCAATGTTGGAACATGACCGCATGGCTATATCGGCGTTTGTGGAGAGACTTTATCCTGAGACCGACACCTTCCATATGTCGTTTGGGGAGATGACGATAACCCCAGATGATGTTGTGCAGATTCTTAAACTCCCCATCCATGGCAAGGGTGTTAGGGCTGAGTTCACTAAGCAATTGGAATGGAAGAAACTTTATGATCTGACTAAGAAGTGTTTGGGTTGGGATGAAGAAACATCAACAACTGAGTTCAACAGATGCATGAAGTATAGAACTAGACAATTCAACATGGGTACTCTGATGGATATGTTCAAGGGCACCAAGGAAAAAGAAGCGAAAGGAACTTTAACCGATGAGCAAGTCAACCACGCGGCCACCGCATATCTCCTATGTGTATTGGGATGTGTCATTTTCCCCAATGCCAGTGGCAATCGGGTCGACGCCAAACTTTTACAACTTCTGGATCCTCTCGATAAAGTGCATGAGTACTCATGGGGCACGGCATGCCATGCGTGGTTGATGGAAGAGTTGAGAAAGGCGTCGAGGCTTGGAATTAGCCAAGTGGCCGGGAACGTGAGTCTACTACAGGTATTGTTTATTAACTCTACATATACTTGGTTATTTTTTTATTTTTCTACCATTGAAGAATCAATTTCCTAATACTTGCAAAAATGACAATATAAACATGGATCTACGACCACTTCCCTATCTTGGGATTGGCCATTGATAACGCGGAGTGGGAGAAAGGTGACCCTAGAGGAACAAAGTACGTCTTCAATGACAACCATTCTAGGACGAAGGAGCAGCAGCTGATTCGTTTGAGGGAGATTTTGGACTCACTTAATGCCCAAGACGTATGCTTTGATCCATACAAGGAAGACCGAGCTGCTGGAGATATCGCGGGTCGGTCCGATTTGGCACTTTATTTTGGACCGTTGTGGCACCCCAAAGGATATAAAGTGGCCCAGATCATACTTTCGTGAGGTAATGGGGTATAGGCGCCTACACCATCATGCCGTCTACACGCATGTATGGTCGGCCTGGCCAAAGTTGTATCCCATGCTTGGTTTCGACCAAGTCAAGAGTGATGCTGCGCACCTCTTCAAAACCCTAATTTCATTAACGGTCGCGGATGAGTGTCTCAAAGATCATCTCATCCGTCCAACTTCACCAAACTTGGTTATACAACCCTGGTCGAGTTAATTGGTTAGTGAGGCGTCATTACCCATCACTTTACCACACCATGATGTAGTACCTGCATAAAATAAACACGATACTTCACAAGTATCAACTTCTTGAATAACGCAGTTATTCAATTTAGCATTACATGCTACCTTTCGTGGATCCACGATCCACGCATTCCAGACATCAATCATGTCACAAACTGGGGGATACATACTGGGGTATTGGTCTGGCGGTTTACAGCGTGCAGCGTGCAACGCGCCATCACACGAACGTGTTAGGGAGTCATTGACGGTTAGAGATGAACAGGAGAAGTGGGCAAGACTGGTCGTGTGGCACCAACGCACAACTCCACTACTCCATCACTCCACTTCCTCCCTTCCCATGAGAGACGTGAATAAGGCTCAATGACTTGTATAAATAGGTTCTCCGCCCTATTTCCAAAACAAGGAGAAACAACAACACAAGTCCAGACGAGACAGAAACCAAGTGTTAATACAAAAACGTATTTAGACACCCAGAGCCTGCTTGCATCAATCACAAGCCTGCTCATCTTTCTGTTACAAGTCATAAGCAATCCAACACCTTCACAATATCAACACCTTCTTCGCTTCCCTCCCTAAGATCAACCCCATCTCCTTCACTTTGTGGCCAAACGAGTATGGAAACGGCCATTTCTTGGTTTAGGACGGACGTGCCTGATTGATTTCCGAATCTACAAGCACTTACACAAGCAAAGCATTTGTTTAGGGTTTAGATTCATTCCTCATCCACACACCCCAAATTACCAAATCCGGCAGGAGTAGTTTTCACCCATAAACAATAATGAAGCAAGGGCAAGAAAGGATCGTTCCCACAGAGAGGTCTTGGTTGTCAATATGTTTCGGTATCTTATAAGTAACACGGGGTTTTCTGATTTTTTTATATACTAAAATAAAATAAAGGAAAATAATAAAATAGACACGCAAATCAAGGATGTGAAAATATTGGATAAAGGTTTCATCTTCAATTGTAAACAAGTTTTTGAATATATGAATAGAATTCGTATTTAATCTCGCTATCATCAAAAGCCCTAGGATACCTTATTGCAAGAATACTCCGTAAATTTCTTAAGTCGAATAACACACACATTAGAGCGCGTATGTGAAATCTACCTAAAGAATAACCTAACGCCTTGCGCTAATTAAGTTCAATTCCTAGGAGCATTAAGTTTGAAATAGGCTAATCAATGCAATTGTCATACATTGCGCATAACAATTCGGACAAAGGTTAGTTTCTACATATGACTACAAGGATGTATCACTACAAACCGTAATCATATCATGCTACTCGTATTCAAGGTTATCGCTTGATGATAAACCCTAAATTAGCTATAGATATGGATGTGGATGTGAGTTCAATCAATTCTAGACTTAACTAAACAAACATTCAATCATATTGCAATACATCAATCATGCAATTATTATAACCCTTAGAAAGTGAACAATGATTTTGAGAGAAAATTAATTCATAAAAATCATAACTTGTTTTCAAAATCCAACTACATCTTTAACCAATAAAAATAAATCAACTACTTGTGTTTTTGGAAATCATCATAGAAAGCAAAGAAGAAAACTATCATGTGAAAACCTAGAAAACAAGTAGAAGCCTCCTAATGGAGATATCTTCGTTTAGAGAAAGACTTTTCTATTTATATGCTTCTCCCATTCCAAAAGGATACTCTTTCCAAATTTAGGTCTTCTCAAAACCCATCTCCAAGTGGTCCACCAAGCCCATGAGTGGATAATACCCATATGTGAAAATAACTTATCCTGAAATTCGAGTCAAAATTGGTCGTCGTGTTCTTTGACGTCATCGCGGAATCCGGTCACCGGTCGCGGAGTTTGTCACCGGAAATTTGTCTTTGGCCACCCGAGATATCCAAAACCGTCGGCATGCAAATATGTACTCCCAAAGAACTCATCTCTCATTCTCTGCATTTCAAACATTCATAAGAATCATCCAAACCAATTCTTTATCTCTTGCGAAAACGTGCCCAAAAGCGTGACGCGTAGCTCATATATCCAGCCGCCAACTCTTGCATCCGACTCGTACCCCCTTTATGATTCACTGAAATATTATGATTCATGCTTCAAGTTCCGAAATCCGGCATCCCGGGATAGTACCACCGGGTGCACCAATTCTGCTCCGTTTTCGCACAATTTTTGCAGCTTTGGTTGTCGAATCTATTTCAAGCCATACTTTCGGCCGCTTCGTTCATCGCCATCTTGCGAAACTCCAACCTTCATTTGCTTGGCTCATTGCAGCACTTTGCACATTCCACTCGCTTTGCACTTCTTGTTCAGTACCATGTCTATTCACAATGACTTCACTTGGTCTCAAGTCACCACCAATTGCATATCCCACTCAGACTTCATAAATCATTGTCCCATAACCACATCATCACAAAGACCTTCCTCCAGTGAATCTACCTAATTCAAAGATTTCCATTCAAATCAACTTCAACCATAGCATCACAGACTTTATGTAGCTTCTTTGCACCCATTTGCAACTCAAACAAGCCATCTCAACTCGCACTAGCAAATCAACATTCCCTGTATTTGAGCTAACACCACTTCAATCTGTAACCTATTCCGGAGCCATACGCCATTATCAAATACCACCAGCCATTACACTATCGGCTACCCTTTACGGTTCCTTGAAGCAGCGCCATTCCTTCCAGCTTCCATTTCGAGCTCCTCCACATATCAACGATAACAGCAACAGGTTCAGCCTTAACGAGATAATCTCGTTTCCCTGGAAACTCAGCTTCACCAACTCATAACCACCACCACCAACTCTAAGTGCCACCAACTCTAAGTGCCGGGCGCCTCTTAGTGCCAACCACTCGCATACAATTTGAACTGGATTTGGTAGCATTCAACACAACCACCAGCTCTAATAACCTCTCCTTCTCTGTAACACTCCACTGCTGCCACTTTCCATGAATCTACATCATCTCCTGTTGTACCAACAACAACTCAGCTACAATATCTTTAGTTAAGTCCTCACTCAGCTTCAATTCCACCTCTTGTGCACCAGTATATGCATCTCCAATCTCACCTTTCTTGCCATCACCCGGCATGGTCTTGTCGCTCCACATTCCATCACCGCCAACTTCTGCAATTCCAGCTCAGGATGCTTCTTGTATCTTGCAACACACGGCCGTTCTTTGCATCAAATATTCACTATCTAAACTTCGTTTCCCATCGCATCCATTACAATTGCAAACCACGTTTAGTCCCATTTGTTACCATCACCAGCTTGCATCTCTTTACTTCCAATTGCGCACTTCAGCTTAGCTGCAGGCCAACCAACACACCAGCTTACCATTCTGCATTCTCAGAACTGTTGACTGCACTCCTGGAAATTCGAGTCAAAATTGGTCGTCGTGTTGCTGACGTCATCGCCGGAATCCGGTCACCGGTCGCCGGAGTTTGTCACCGGAAATTTGTCTTTGGCCACCTGAGATATCCGAAACCGTCGGCATGCAAATATGTACTCCCGAACTCATCTCTCATTCTCTCGCATTTCAAACATTCACAAGAATCATCCAAACCAATTCTTTATCTCTTGCGAAAACGTGCCCAAAAGCGTGACGCGTAGCTCATATATCCAAACCGCCAACTCTTGCATCCGACTCGTACCCCCTTTATGATTCAAAAATATTATGATTCATGCTTCAAGTTAAATCCGCATCCCGGATAGTACCACCGGTGCACCACCTGCTCCGTTTTCGCACAATTTTTGCAAACTTTGGTTGTCGAATCTATTTCAAGCCATACTTTCAGCGCTTCGGTTCATCGCCATACTGCGAAACTCCAACCTTCATTTGCTGACTCATTAAAGATCTTTGCACATTCCCCTTTGCTTTGCACTTCTTGTTCGGTACCATGTCTATTCACAATGACTTCACTTGGTCTCAAGTCACCACCAATTGCATATCCCACTCAGCCTTCATAAATCATTGTCCCATAACCACCTTTATCCACAAAGACCTTCCTCCGGTGAATCTACCTAATTCAACATTTCCATTCAAATCAACTTCAACCATAGCATCACGGCTTTATGTAGCTTCTTTGCACCGGTGCAACTCAAACAAGCCATCTCAACTCCGCACTAGCAAATCAACATTCCACCGTATTTGAGCTAACACCACTTCAATCAGAACCTATTAGGAGCCATACGCCATTATCAAATACCACCGACCATTACACTATCGGCTACCCTTTACGGTTCCTTGAAGCGCGCCATTCCTTCCGGCTTCCATTTCGAGCTCCTCCACATATCAACGATAACGACAACGAGTTCGGCCTTAACGAGATAATCTCGTTTCCTGAAACTCGGCTTCACCAACTCATAACCAATTACCACCAACTCTAAGTGCCACCAACTCTAAGTGCCGCGCCTCTTAGTGCCAACCACTTGCATACAATTTGAACTGGATTTGGTAGCATTCAACACAACCACCGGCTCTAATAACCTCTCCTTCTCGTAACACTCCTGCCGCCACTTTCCATGAATCTACATCATCTCCTGTTGTACCAACAACAACTCAGCTACAATATCTTTAGTTAAGTCCTCACTCAGCTTCAATTCCACCTCTTGTGCACCAGTATATGCATCTCCAATCTCACCTTTACTGCCATCACCAGCATGGTCTTGCTGCTCCACATTCCATCACCGCCAACTTCTGCAATTCCAGCTCACAGATGCTTCTTGTAATACTGCAACACAGCCGTTGCTGCATCAAATATTCACTATCTAAACTCGTTTCAGTCCACTGCATCCATTACAATTGCAAACCACGTTTAGTCCCATTTGTTACCATCACCAGCTTGCATCTCTTTACTTCCAATTGCGCACTTGACTTAGCCGCAGCCAACCAACACACCCGACTTACCATTACGCATTCTCGGAGCCGTTGATCGCACTCCTGGGATGATTTGCAGTGAACTCAACTTCCATTCTACAGCAGCAACATTAGTTGTCTCCTCCCTGCAACCACAGCACCCATTAACTCATGGCAACAGCTTGTTGTCCCTAACTACATCTGCGCTGGCAATTTGTACCTGTCCTAACATTGCCATACAACCATTGTTCCTAATCCCTTCCATTCTTCCTCCATTTGATCACACACGCTAGCTACCACCAATTCCATTTCCTGCAACAGCTGCTCGCCCTGTAGCTTCAAAAAAATCCCATCTTCTACCGCACTGCCTTGTGACAAACCACATCATTACAATATCCACTGCTGTAGCTTCACAACTCCAACAGCACCAACGTTCACCTCCTGCACCAGCAAGCACCATTTTCTTCTCCATTTGAGCTTCATTCCACCAACCTATTCTATCCCTGCTCGTTGTAATTCCAGCTGCAACTCTGACTATGCCATGTAATCTCAGCTCAAACCCTTCAATCCACCTGACCCATGGCTAGCTATGGCAAGAGATAGTGTAGTTGAACAGCCACAACTGGCAGCTTCATTGCTGATTTCTCGCTGCCAAAACAAACCCATATTCTCCTCATACTTGTACCCAATGTGTTGTATACTTCTGAGTTTCCAAATATAGTCCTTGAGACCTGAACTTGACCCTGAACCAGCCCAAACATTGTAGCTCCAGCTCGTCTCAATTTCAGGCATTTTATCAAGCACTCAGCGTGCGTTTCACGAACTGCTGAGGGATGTGAAATGGCTGCACCTTGGAGAATACCAGGATTCCTTCCCTGCAACAATCGAGTTTAATACACACTCAACACAGACCCACAACCATTCAAACACTAAAAAAATTCTGAATTATCTTCGCATCATCAAATGTCAATGGCAGTAACATGAGTTTTCCAGCGAGCTTCAGGCCAATAATATATTGTTATGTTGCTGATTCTTCGAGTCCAACAGCAACCCAACTTTCCTTGTTAACTTCAGTACTCAAATCTCTGCTTTAGTCTCTGTTTGGTCTACAATCAATCAATGGCAGTGAACTCGTATTCAGCTGATAAGTTCTCGGTAGATCAGTTCCTAAAACAAAATCACCAAACTCGCAAGATCTCCCTATCCCTTGTCTTGAATTCGAACTCTCTCTCTGTGTAGTTGCAGGAAATCCCACACTACACCCTCATTAGATTCAATGTGATTAACTCTCTGAAAGATGATAAACTTTGAACTTGATTGATTATTTTCTTGAAATGTTTACAAATACAATTAGAACAAAACCAAAGCAATTACAATTACTCTCTGTTTTCTCTCTCCTAATGACTTGCTTAACAATTCAAAAAGATCTCTCTCTACAACAGACTTACTCAACTCTTTATATAGGGTATTACATAGTGGATGACAAATAAAGTTTGTCCTTTATTTTCTAAACGACTCGCGAATCCTCGCGAATGTGTAATCACTTGTCCTCGCGACACTCCTAAATCTCGCCAAGTCGTCACACTTTCCTCATGTTCTCGACTGTCGTCATCTATTACGTCATTTATTTACCTCCATGCGACTCCTTCGCGACGCAGTCGTTTATTAATCTCGCGAAGTATTGGAGTTGCGATATTCTCGTTCCTACATCTTGCCTCTTCTCATGTATTCTCTGCGAAGAAGAGAGTATCATGAGAATCGATATCTTGAAATGCCGCAATAGCTCATCCTTATCTGTTTTAACTCCGTAATTTTTACACGAATTTATTACGGATGTCTTTTCTTCCATTCCTTTCTTGACACGTTTCATCCAACCGCTTATTTACGACCATTCACGTCTATCTCGCATTAAATGCACTTACTTTCCCAAAAATCTTTCTCTCTATATATAGTTTTCTCATCTTTCCTTCTTCTCTTTTATTTCTCTCTGCAATTTTCCTTCAACTTCCTTTCTCCAGTAAATTTGCGCTTCACTCTACTGCTTCCTTTTTGATTCTTTACTTCTCCCTTCATTCCCATACTCTGACAATGGCTTTACTTGGCCGTACATACGCATCACTTTTCAATGAGGTTTACCAGAAATTAAAAGAAAAAGGCTTCACTTTATCAACTATTCCTAATCAAGAATCTTCATCTATGCTTTCTGCAAAATTGCTTTCTGATCATCAATGTGATGATCAGAAAATCATAGTCTCGCTAGGTCAACTCCTCGCAGGACTCCCCATTCCTCTATATAATCCCGAAATACCATTGTTTTATGAGATTCTTGCTCACGAGAAATTCTCGCGGGCTGTTTATCAATTGAATGGCGATTGTATTCGTCTGATGCTTGAATTCTCCTACCGTGGCGCCGGTAAAGGATCTTTATATCCTGATAATGTTAGAGATCCTCAATTTGCGAACTTACAAATAGTCGCCGAGAAGTATACTGTGGAAAACTTCTTTGCAAATTATTCAGTCATAACTATGAGAAACGATAAATCTCGCTGGGGTGTTCGATTGAAGAAAAATGATAACGTTGATGTCGACAAACCTGCTCATGCGGGGACATTGACTGGCATTCGGGTAAAAATAATACCCCTCGCCACTCCAAAGATGAAAAATGGTGGGTTGTACCTCTCCTTCTGAGCGGACCTTACATCGCAGGCTTACATGCACTCCCAGCCAATCTCGCAAATTATCATCCTTGGGAATTTAAGTGGCCCGAGAAGACAAAAGAGGTAAAAAATTTTTTTTTTTTATTTCGCTTTGCGATATCTTCTACTTCTTTTATCTATTAACTTTCAAAAAATTTTAGATCGCAAGAATGAGGAAGAAATATAAAGAAGATCCAAAGCTGAGTACCCTGGCGATACTTCGATCGCTCACGGATGAAGTAAGAAACATTTTCTTTTATTATTTTAAACAATATTGTTGCCTCTGTTTCTTATCTTCATGCGTATGCGAAGGTTGAAGTTGAAGAGGCTTAAGCTGCGAAGGCTAAAGGCAAGGATAAAGCTACTTTTTACAAGGACAAGTCTTCTGCTCCGCTTTCTAAAAAACGGAAAACCCATCTCTCTTCTCATTGTAGTTCTCAAACAGGCGAGAACTCTGACGAAAATGAAAATGAGGTTGGTACTTCTTCTGCGAGGGAGAATCACTCAACCTCCTCTGCTATGGCACAATTGTCTAGCATCTTCTCTGATTCCATGCAAGGATTGGGAGATGACCATTTAATCAAGCTACTTGCAAAGCTCTCGCTAAGATTTGCGATGCCCCATTCTTTGGAGGATAATGAGTCATTTCGCGGGGTTTCCCGAATGCTGACTTCTAGCTTCTTAAACGCTCTTAATGCTTTGGTATGTTTGTATCCTTTTATTTCTTTGTGATTTCAATTATAAACTCTATCTTAATCTTTCCTATATTTTTGTTTATAGTCTGGGAGAGCTTCTTTTGTTGTTGCCTCCGACCTTGAGAAAAGACACAACAGTCTTGAAAGGAAAAATTTGCAAATTAAAGAGAAGATCCGAGAACTAGAGATTGAAGCTGCGACATCTCGCAAGAAGGATGAACGAATTAAACAACTGGAAGTTGAGCTTACTTCTCAACATGATAGAGTATCTACTCTTGAAAGTGCAAATCAACAGCTTTATGGTATAGCAATCTTTACTCCTCAAATCCTTTTTATTTTATCATTTGCTTTTCTTTGCCTGACTTACTATTTTCGCAGACATATATAATCTCTCTGAAGAATCCATTCTTCTCCATTCATTTCCCGAGCCCATGGATGATGATGTCCTTCTTACTCATCTCAATGAATCTCTAAGTAGTTCCTCAAATAAGACTAACCTCCTTTCATTAAAGGATCTTCAATCCAAATATCATCTCTTAGAGATCGAGCATAGAGCTAGTTTAAGTTTAGCTAATCACTTTAAACGAATGTACCTTGACTCCAAGAAGAAGGCCAAAACCTTAAGGAAGAAAATTAGTGATCTCATAGATGAGAAAGATCGCATTACTAACAGAGGTGCACAGGCATTAGCAAAATTTCAAAAATCTCTCCTTGATGTGCAAGTTGAGCGAGATGAACTCCTTCGTCAGAATACCATACTTAGCGAGCGAGAAGACCAAATTCGTTCACTTTTTGTCATAAATAATGATGATGAGTTTGCACTGGGCTGCGAAGGTTCTAGATAATGCTAGAAATAACTTAGGTGTCGATGTTAGTCTTGCGCAGGAGCAAACTACCTTGATCAAGGATATGATCTTTGAAAGAGAAGGTTGTTTATTATACTTCTTTACTTTTCTGCTCTTTTTCTTCTTGTACTATTATCATTAACTCATTTTCTCATGTTTTCGAATCGAAAAGAGATTTGAGACAAGGATTGGAGAGCTTGAAACCGAAAAGAACGACTCGCAAAGGATCTCTCTCTTGCGAGAATAAATATTCTAAATTGAAGCAGCAATTCCAAACTACAGTGGCGAATTTTAATAATGATGATGTTCGTTTTCGCAATCAAGCTATGGAAATAGTTTGTAATGATCACAACATTCCTCTTCATCCATATCCTTTTCTTCTTTGAAGAAGTTCAGAGAATTTGCTGTCTCGGATGTTTACGATAGTGAAGCTAATGAAGAAGAAGAATCAAAGCGACGAGAGTGATGGAACCAAAGAATCAGATAAAGAAGAAGAACCAACAAAGAAATAATTTCTTTTTCTTCTTTCATTTCTTGTAGTATTTGTATACATATATCTTTGTTAGTCTTCCATTTCTGTTACTCCTTATTATAAATTTCTTTGATTATTGAATGTGAATTCAACTTTTGCTTCCTTTGTTCGGATATATCAATCAAACAACCCTTCTTTGTAATTATAACTTCATACTTGCCTCTGTCCATAAGATATAATCCACTTTGTGAGTTAATCATTCTTGCGAGTTTTTTTTTTTTTTTTTTTTTTTTTTAATATTGCGACAAGATCGCAAAATATCTTCATGGATTAAGAAAGCTATTGATCTTGCCTTATCATTATTTGTGTGGTCTTATTTTGCCTTCCTAAATAAAGGTCTTATTTTGCCACCCCTCATTGCGACAAGATCGCAGGACGTCTTTACATTTTCATGTAACGACCCATTGACCTTGTCTTATCATTTCTTAAGTATTTTTGCCTCTGCAGGACATTATATGTGCGACAATATGACAGGTTTAAATGTTCTTGCGACCATAAAATCCCGTGACATTGTCGTCTTTGCGACGAAATCGCAGGACGTTCTTACACTTTCATGTAAAAACCCATTGATCTCGTCTTACCCTCGCGTTAGTATTATTACCTCTGCGAGATTATTGCACAAATATGACAAGCCTAAATTTTCTTGCGAAAATAAAGCCTCATGACATTTGCGTCTTTTGATACTTATCAGCTCCCTAATGGAGGGTGCCGCCCTTATCTTCTCCCTGGTTGCCCCTTCAAGGAGGCGTACATCGGCCATACAAGACTAGCTCCTCCCATCCGGTCTTAACAACAACCAGTTGTTTTCGCAGCCTCTTATCCCTTATACCTATAGGGCTTATGGTTACGAGACTGCACCCTAAGTGGAGTTTTCTTCGGGCTGAGTGCAGCATGTGCCAAGACTTGTCAAGAGTGGTAAGGAAGTTCCATGCTCCCCGCACTCTTGACTCAACCGTGTACCTCGGCGCCTTGGTCATACGCTGACTCCTTGGAAGAGACCCTCGGTCGCCCAACCAGGTATAACCTTATATATATAGTTGGGAATCCAAGGTACCTCTTCCTGATAGGCTTTCATGGGCCCCAAATTTCCATGACCCGGGTTTCGGGGGAGCGGTGTAACCTTCCACCGAGCCATGTTAAGAGATACCCCCTTATATGACGTACTTTAGGTCTTACATTTGCCTCTTGCGAAATATCATTCGCGAACTAGGGTGTACGCCATAAAGGTTTGTCCCATTCACTCACTCATTCATTTTATCAATTTATTCAATCATTTGTCTGCGAAGTTATCGCACAATCTCATTTCAATTATTCAATAGATTTGTATACATTCTTCATGGCGAGATTTTCGCACAACTTTTCTGCAACCATCACTCTGCTTCTTATCCTTATCATGCTTTCATCACTAAATTGTTATCTTTTCTCGCAACTATTCATTTTTTACACCTTTTACTCCTACTTCCTTCTGCCTCTGCGTCAGTCAAGCTTTTTTATGTCTCCTTTCCATCATGATATTCAATTGCTTTCATGCATTCATTTCTCATTGTCTCTTCTTCCTTTGTTTCTATGGTATCTACCATTAGCCTTTCTTTTCTTTGCTCATCCTTTACATTCTTCCTCCAACCTTTCCTTTTTGCCATTCTCTCTTGTGACTCTCTACATCGACCTCATAACATTTTTGCCCCTCCATCCAATCTCCTTCTATAATTCCAACACCGCTAGGATGCGGAAACTTTATACACTGATGGTATGTCGATGCTACACCCAGAATTTCATGTAGCCATGGCCTTCCAATTAATGCATTGTAAGGAGATTACACATCAACCACACATAACAAAATATCAGTTGATAACCCCTGCAAAGGTATCCTCATGTGCACTTCTCCTTTGGGCTTGTTTGCGGTACCATTGAAACCATATATTTTGTATGTTGAAGGGATCAAATCTTCATCTTTTCCTCCCATAGTTTTGTAAGTATGGTAGAAAAGAATGTTGATTGAATCACAAGTATCAATCAATATTCTATTGATTGCCCAACAATTTTCCGCTTCATCATCTTCGCCATCAATAGGTTTTGGATTAATTTCCACTTTACAACCAATGGGCTATCATGTATTTCTCTTCCTTTGGGTATGTCTTCACCGAAAGAAATAATTTGCGATTTGCCACTCTTTTAACTTGCGATGTCTTCGCAACATTCATCACTTCTTTATCATCGCATCCCTCGCAAAAACTCTACTAAGTACACTTGTCATGAAAATCCTCAATTGTGCGGTATGAATGTACAATAGAATTGCAGAACAAATTTTTAGCCTTTGCCCCAACTTCTATAACAAATGTTCCTTTTCCTTTTGCTGGTGGTGGCGGTAAATGTTGAGCTTTATCTTCTTCTTTTAAAAAGTGATTTAGCTTTCCTTGATCAATCATTCTTAGGATAATTCTCTTGACATTTCTGCAGTCATTTGTTAGGTGCCCATGAAAGCGGTGGTAAGAATGTAACTCGTGACTTCTATCTCCAGGTGGTGGTTCACTTCCCATGCTCCATGGTGCAGGTATGTTTTCCATCAAAAGTATTGCTTCCCATATTTTTTCCACACTGGCATTCAATGGCGGCATTTTAATTTCCTCCCACACTACTCTGTGACTTCGCTGCCCTCCATGATAGTTATTATTCTGCCTTCGACCTCCGTAAGTCTCCTGCGGATGATCGAGCCTTTGGATCTTATTATTCCCACCACGATTGTAGTAGTTCCTTTCTTTCTCAAATTCCTCCTGATCTCGACTTCCCATGGCTACTAACTTTGGTTCTATATCAACTGCCTTTGTTTCTTGTTGACCTTGCGATGTGCTCGCCACCGTGTGTACAAGTTGAGGTAATAAACTTCCATTCGCGATGCTAGAATTTGTGTTCGCCACTGGGTAAGATTCCATCTCGTTCTGTCTTTCTTCTAAAGCAATATACTCTTCCCGGTTCTCGTAATTCGATCATTGTAATCGTATTCTTTACTCTAAAAACACGAACATATAATAGATTGGTTGCGAACATAGCATTTATGAATGACAAGTATGAGGTATCTTTCATCTACCCTTCCGTCCATCTCGCCGCACATTGTCTTCCATCGGCAGTTAGATGTCTCAAACTTTCACCAACTCTTTGTTTCAACCCTAATACATCTTCAATACCCCGGTCGCGAGGAGTTGTTACTTATATACACCCCTAAAAATATAGCTTGTAAATGGTTAAATGACGTGATAGTATTTCTTGGTAAACCCTCAAACCACTTCAACGCTTCTCCAGTCAAACTTGATGCAAAGTATTTACACAATATGGCATCGTGATTCTCCCATTGTAACATACATCTTACATACGCCTTGATGTGTTGTATTGCACAAGTTGTCCCATCAAAAATGCTGGTTAATGCTGGTAAGTTACATTTTGGGGGTATTCCTCCTAACTGCACTTCTAATGTAAAGGGATTCTTCGCGGCTTCTCTGCGATGGCTTCTATTTAACTCTTCTTTCTCCTTCTCTTCTGGCATTGCTCAATATTCCTCTCATCTCTGCCAATTCTCTCAAGATTTGTTCGTTTGCCTCAGAATTTGAATCTATTGGTCTTTTTAATTCCACCTCTCTTCTTCTGCGCTCATTTCTACTTATATTTTCTGGCTCATCACTTTCTTCTCTCCTTTCTCTGCGGCTTTCTCCCTCATCTCTTTCGCGAATTTGTACACCATTATATCTATCAATTTCTCTTCTCAGTTGTCTATCAACTCTCCTTTGCACTCTTTCATATTCTTCATTGATATTTCCCTTGTTGCGATTTTGCTCGCGTCTTGTTTCTCGGTTGTCATGATTATTCTGCCGAATTGCCTCTTCAAATTCTCGTTCTTCTATTTCTGCCCTCAATCTTTCCCTTTCGCAAGCTAAACGTGCTTGCTCAACATAGTGTTTTTCAATGTCATTTTCGATCTCCTTTTGTTTCCTTCGTGCCTCTCTCCCATGCAATATTCTTCTTCCTTCTATCCTATTTTCTTCATCAGTCGGATTATTCTGCTCTTGAGGTAGCCTATCTCCTTGATTTCCATTATTTTGGCCATTTTGTACAGTCTCAGGTCGTGGAACATAACGATCTCCTTCTATTTCTCTTCTCTCGCGATATCCTTCACCAAGATTTGGTTCTCTTTCCAAATTTTCTTCATTAATAGTTTCTACAGGTAATGTTCTCCTCCTATCTTCTCTGACCGATCTTGATCTTGACCTGTTACTACTTCTCGATCTTCTATTTTGCAATCTCAGATTTTCCATTCTCAACTCATGATTTTGCCTTGTTAAATTTGCACGTTCCTCTGCTTCTAACCGCCTTTCTTCATACATTGTTTGTCTCAATGTTTCTAATGCTGCGACTTCTTCATTTCCACGAATTTTTTCTCCCATCTCTTCTCGATTTCTATCTCCTCGTCCATTATTTATCTGTTGTTGCTCTTCCTCTCTTTCCTCCATAGAATCTGATCTCCATGTGTGTACACTTACTCTATCATAATATGTAGTTGTGTTTGCAATCGGTTGAATTGGCGATTGAATTTGATTTTCTTCATCATTTCTTATGTTCATCCTTGATGATTCTCCCCTTTCATTTCTCCTTTCACCGGCAAGTCTCCCGCTTCTTCTCACGATTGTTGGTCCTTCTGGTACATTCCTCCTTCTAGCCATTTCTTTCTTTTGGTAAACTGTTAAAAATTGTATCAAATTTCTATTTTCTTACTCCAAATTCTCCCTGTTTCTAGCGCATATGTAGTTGCAGGAAATCCCACACTACACCCTCATTAGATTCAATGTGATTAACTCTCTGAAAGATGATAAACTTTGAACTTGATTGATTATTTTCTTGAAATGTTTACAAATACAATTAGAACAAAACCAAAGCAATTACAATTACTCTCTGTTTTCTCTCTCCTAATGACTTGCTTAACAATTCAAAAAGATCTCTCTCTACAACAGACTTACTCAACTCTTTATATAGGGTATTACATAGTGGATGACAGCTAAGCTGTCCTTTATTTTCGGAAACGACTCGCGAATGTGTAACTGCTTGTCCTCGCGACACTCCTAAATCTCGCCAAGTCGTCACACTTTCCTCATGTTAACTGTCGTCATCTATTACGTCATTTATTTACCTCCATGCGACTCCTTCGCGACGCAGTCGTTTATTAATCTCGCGAAGTATTGGAGTTGCGATATTCTGTTCCTACACTCTGAACCCTTGATACTCAGCCATCGAGCCTAGCCTTGCCGGCAGTTGGGCCCCGTGCGAGCTCGTAAAAGTCAAATGAGTCGGGACTTGACTGAACTAAGGAGAAATCTCGACCTAGCTTTAGTCTTTAAGTTATAGAAGTTTGTGACAGCCCTGAGCAAATACTATACGGTGCTCCAGCAATCCCCTGTTTTTGACACTTAAAAGCCATGGTGCTTCTGTGCTTCGACTCGTTCGATTCCAAATTCGCCAAATAATGAATTAAGCTCCTATTCGCCTTCTTTTACATCATATGACTCCAAAATACCTACAAAATGTAAACTGAAGTGTAATATACATAATTTACAAGAGAAACAGCAAAGAAAGCATAAATACTAGATATAAAACTAGGTTTTTTAGACACCTATCAACCTACACTTCCGAATAATAATAATCGGTAGGTTTATTTGTAATATTCCTTCCGACTGTTATATGTAAAAAAAAATTGTTCTTTGTAACCAAACAACACCATAATCGGACAGTAATTGAGCACCTTGACTTCCGTATATTATTAATCGGTGGTTTTTGGTTTTGTTAATGTCCGATTATTCTACCAAAAAACAACTATGGTTTCTGTAACCAAACAACACCTTAATCGAAATGTAACTTTCTACCTTGACGTCCGAATATTATTAATCGGTAGGTTTAGTTTTTGTTACTTTCCGATTATTATGTGTGAAAGTACCTATGTTTCCTGGAACCAAATAACACCATAATCGGAAAGAAGTTGACACATAAGATAACCGAATGGTTTAATCGGTAGTTTGTTTAACAAAATAAGCTTTCGTTTCTTTATAATCGGAGAGTTTTTGTATTAATAATCCTCCGATTACATCCATTACATAAAGTTCAAACGACCTTAACCTTACAATTTCGTCAAAAACACCTAAATCCATACTCCTAATTGACCATAAAAGTGTTAAAAAATATCATAACGTCCAAACACCACAGAAATTGTCCCTCTTGATCTTGTAACATCCTTCATGTTCAAATCGTTTCCCGTAGAGGTCCATATACCGACGATCAGCAAGATTTCTCTGAAATTACGAATGAGTAACAAGTTAGTACTAACTTATGTTAATGTGAGTCGGAGTTATAAAGATACTTACTCGTTTTTCATACGCCCACCAAGAAAAAGCGTCCCTAACAAATTGTTCTTCATCTTCAAGTTTGTCAATCTCCTTGTCGACCGCCTTCTTTCTCATCTTAATGTCATTGGATGATCTTCGAATTCGATTACCATCTAACGCCTCAAATACCATTAGAATATGGTTCCATAACTGCTCTTCGGATTCCCGTTTGTGGAGATTGTGAACACGATCATGAGAAGTTACCACAACCCACGCTCTATAAATAGCACAATCTTCTTCTTCAGCAAAAGCAATATCCATGATTTTGGTTTTAAAAAATTAGAACTGAAGAGAGGAAAGAGTTTGGTGCAATTGGGGTGATAGATATGAGTTTCTTTATATAGGTTTAGGTTCCAACGGCTCTTTTTCTTTTTCCCAAAAACTCCAACGGCTATTTCTGAAATTTGGTTTAAAATGCCAGGCATATCTACCGATAATCGGTAGTATTTTAGTTAGCATATCTACCGATTATGGTAGCTTTCAAAATTTGAATTTAGGGCAACCTATATTCGGTAGGTTGTTGAACCTATTTGGCTTACGATTATGGCTACATCCAAATCACGAACCACATGGTTATGCTTGGTTCTGTACACTCAAAACCTATGGAATTTGGCAAGGGCTCGATTTGGGGCTCCTTTCAATCGGTAGGTTATTAAGTTGGGTAGACTAATGATTATGGCAGATTTCAAAATTTCGCAAATAATGATTTTAGCAAAAACTCATTTTGGGGCAACCTATAATCGGTAGGTTGTGGAACCTGTTTGGCTTACGATTATGGATACATCCAAATCACGAACCACATGGTTATGCCTGGCCATGTACACTCAAAACCTATGGAATTTGGCAAGGGTTCGATCTGGGGCTCCTTATAATCGGTAGATTGTTAAGTTGGATACCCTACCGATTATGGTAGATTTCAAAATTCATTAGGTGAAGGATTTTAGAAAAAACTCATTTTGGGGCAACTTATAATCAGTAGTTTATGTAACCTATTAGGCTTCCGATTATGGCTACATCCACAGCTCAAGCCAAGTGCTTATGGTTGGATCTGCACCCCTCAAAACTTATGGAATTTTGCCAAGGTTGAATATGGGGCTCCTTATAATCGGTAGTCTTACAAGTTGGATAACCTACCGATTATAAAAGGGATTATTAGCCGAAGTATCTACACAATAATCGGTAGGTAAAATTTCAATTTAACCTACCGATTGAATGTTTACCTACCGATTATGGTGTTGGCTACCGATTATATAAGGGCATATTGTCCATTTCGAAAAATTGAAGATAAGGGGTAGCTTAGATTTACGTTTGGGTGACATTTTTTGTCTTTTAGTGTCGCCCCTAATTCTTTTGGGGTCGCCCCTAAAAGTGCCAGGTTCTTTTAGAGGCATGAAACCAGATCCGAACCAAAAGCCTAACCTAAATCTCCCTCCTTGTATATTTGTTTCATTTGAGTTCCGAAGTTCATTCTTCTCAAACTCCATTTTACTACTGAAATTCATCCTTCTCTTAACTATTATGAACATGGTGCAGTAGTCTAATATGAACAAAATAAAGACATGTTTATTATTATCTAATTTGATTTTTTTTTTATAGTGGTGATTAGAAAGCAGAAAAAAAAAACCACAACAAATAAAGACATTACTTGGATTCCATTTATAATTTTGTTATATGCCTTGAAAAGCAATCCCAACTCCACACATTATGTTGTCATGGTCTTTCTGGCTCTTAGTTGGATGGGTATTTATCACTTTTGATAATCAAATGTAGAAGAAAGGATGTATCAATCCTGATTGTAAGACTTATACGCAATCATGATCAAAAGGTTTCAACTGACAGGCGTAAAATTTTTTTAAAATAAGTACGAATCTTGCTGTCATTGCAGTAAAGAATCTAGTATTCTTCTTGGCCATTAGAAGCTCTTCTTAAAACAATAAATAAGTTCTTATTTGGATCTTTTACGCACTGTGTCGATCCTTTTCCTTTGATGGAAAAACTCTACTGATTGATAAAGAGATATGTCGAGGCGTATAGGTTTGGATTTTGGCTCAGATTCGGATTCACGCCAATGAAGGAAAGTAATTATATCTTGTATTTTTTCGGCTAATTTTTATCAAGTTAACTAAATTGTATAATTAGAGGAAAAATAGACGACACATGGCGATGCATAATTGGGAGGACATGATGGGACAGGGATCCGAAGCCCCGACCCGGTCCTCACCAGGGGCCGCGTGTAAATCACCAAATACTAGAATCGAGTCCGTGATTTCTATTCTCTCCCTTTTTGTCAATAAAATTGGCAAAGGTACGAAAACTAGTGGGATCCTAATGAAATTTCCATAGAGACACTTCATGACCAAAATAAAGTACATATCAACTTTTTTAAATACAATCATATAGCCGAAGCTAAATGCATTCATCAAGGAGTTTATAAAGATACAAGATAACCCCTATAATATTCCACATCAGCACTCCCCACAAAGATTTGGCAAACACAAGTTCAATTAAGAACTCCCCCTCATAAAATGTCATTCTCGAAAGAGTACAAGAGCGACATTACTTTCATAAGAAAAGAAGGATTTCCTTGGACATTAACAAATCACATGAAACATGAATTTGTATCCAAAAAATCAATTAAATTAACCACAAGAGAACCCATGATTAATTTAATCGGAAATTCTCAACATAAGAGAACTTACGGAGCCACACAGTATATACATAAAATATGGATCAGGGAAGATCAATACTGTGAAATAGACAAAGATTCATTCTATTTTGCATCACCATTTGCACAATGACATATAATAGACATAATATTTGTAAACAAAAGCTCATCCCATCTTCCATCAATATTCGCATAATGACATATAATAGGCTTGTTTTTTGTTTTGTCAAAAGTTCATTCAATCCTTTATTAATACTTGCATATCGATATACGAAAGACTTAACTTTTGACCACATATGGGACAATCATAGTTCACGAACGCAAACCCACATATCCCATAGCAAATTGCAATAAATAAAACCATAAAGATTAATACTGCAAAATCATCTTCCAAAAAACTTTAGAATTTAAATAAATAAATCTAAAACAATGAAGATGAAAACATAGGACATAGATATGCGTAATCACAATAATGGCTATTCCAAACCCTAGTAATCCTTCAAGAAATTACAAGAATAAAATTCTCATAAGAAGTTTCCTAGACATTAAGACCTTTGAAAAATTCTTTATCGTCCCCGAACTCCTTGTCGCCAACAGCCATTGGGACATAAGCTTCATGAAGATATGAGTTGATATCAACGAACCTTCTTGACTGATGTCGAACCAGGGCCTTCTGAATCTCAAGAGTATTAAACAAAAAAACCTTTATTTGTTGAATCTCCTTCCTTGTCTCCAACTCTTCAAGAACATCAGAAAACTTCTGAGAATTTGAAGGAACAACTCTTGGTTTTCTCACATTCCTTCTTTTTCTTTTCAAAGTTGGAGGTATTGGAGATCTTTCTTTTTCCTTCATGATTGATGGCTTAGCAATCATATTAACATTTTTTCTATCAGAAAACATAATGCTTGGAGTATCCATATGCAACCCGGTTTGTGAGAGAATCACAAAAGTCAACAAGAAGTCTAAAGTTTAAAATGAGTTTCAGAGAAGGAAAAAGGGATGTAGGGTTACGAAACCTTTAAACATAGGTTCGTGCACGCATAACTCATAACCGTAAGAAAGGTAGAAGTGTCGAGAATAACCCTTTTTATTAAATGAAAAACAGAGAATACTTTTCCACTATCAATTAGATACGAAGTGGTATGAACTCCGGACGACTCAATGCTCTCACAACAAAATTTAAAATATATATATATATTTCTTTTTCTAGATCCTGAGGTGTGCAATCATCTTATCTCTTTTGATCAGGCACATGAGACAAGATGCACAAGCCAACACAATCTAATTTGTGCTGGGGTGAATAATAATCTATCCACCATATCCTTTTCGATCAGAATTCATAGAACCTTGTTTCTCATAGCGTTTAGACCATGAACTTCTTTCTAATGGTCTTGTATTATCCTTGGAAACTAACTTCTTTGACGAAGATAAAATCTTACATATCTCAGCGGTCTTTTGAACAAGTTAGAACTTGTTTACTAATCGATTCGTTCTTCGTTGAAGTTTGTTGACATGTCTCAATTTGTGTTTGTACTTGTAACACTTCGATAGTTCATGACCTTTGAGTGAACAATACGAGCATGTCAATCTGGAATAAAATTCAGGCGCCTGAGATGTGCAAGCTGCTAGACACATAGTGGAACCTGAAATATTAGACAGAGAGTTTCCAACGGAAAGGTCAATTTTTTCTTCCAGATAGGTTGAGTTCTCTTCTGAAAGAATATATGTATTGCTACAAATATCAAAATCAATATTTTCGCAAAGAAGCGCAACACTTGATTTTTCGTCTTCATTAGAATCATAGTTGTCAGACATTTCATCAAGAGTTGCAGCTAGACCTTGTTCCCAGTGTATTTTTTACGATTTGGACACTCATTTGCAAAATGGCCAAAACCTTTACACTTAAAGAACTGAGGCATATCCTCATCATCAGTTTCATCATTATCCCTATTTTTAGGAGGAACACGATTATGGGGTTTAAATGATGACCTGGATTTATCTCTGGAAAACCGTTTACTTTTTTTTCAAAAGAAGATCCCTAAACTGTCTTGTGATCATCGAGACTGACTTGTCAAGATCTTAATATGATGAATCAGCCTCAGAAAGATCATCTTCATAGATACAAACACCTTTACTTTTATCAAGTAATATGGTGTTTTTTTTGTATTTTGAAAGCAACATCCTTTCCGATTTGGACGTATGCTCATGATCAAAGATCTTTAACTTCCCAACCTGTATTTACGAAAGCGTTGCGAGATTATTTCCTTCAACGATGGCATGTTTCTTAGAATCGTATATGGATGGCAGCAATCTGAGAATTTTCATCACAATGTCCTTTTCAGGAATAGTCTTACCCAATGCAAAAGATGCATTAACAATTTCAGACAGTTTGTGATTAAACTCATCAAATGATTCTTCATCTGCCATACGAAGGTTTTCCCTGTTAGAATTTAGGTTTTGAAGCCTAGCTTCTTTTTCACTAGTATTCCCTTTAAATACGGTTTGTAAGATATCCCAGGATTCTTTAAACTTTGTGCACGTAGTCACATGATGCTGAAGATCTGGGGTAATGGCATGTATGATATCATTTAAGCCGTCAGAATTTTGGTTTGCAGCAATGATTTCTTCATGACTATATCTACCAATATCCTTAGGTATAGATACATCACCTTATGTATTAACCGGAGGATCATAGACATGAACAACACGTACCCATGTTTGAAAATCACGATCTTGAAGAAAAGCACACATATCAATTTTCCACCATAAGTAGTTTGAGCCATCGAAGACTGGTGGTACGTTTATGGAAATAGAATTCTTGTCCATAGATTCAAATCGCTACAAACACGGACTTATAAGGTCTTTAAACGTATTGCTTGCTCTGATACCAATTGAAAAAGCGGGGTCTAACAACCACACCCAATATTTTGCTTGGCAATCTGTATGGAAGAACTCAAATATACTTTTAAGAGAATCAATTAGACAGTCAGGCTCAATCTTAATAAAAAGTATATCAAAGAGTTATATCTCAATTTCTCGATTCAATACTTACTCAAGCAAATAAAAATCTGCGAGTCTAACTGAATACAAGAGAAATCACTTGAATGGTACCAAAGACCAATGTTCAAGGATCAATCAATTTCAATTAACAACCAAAGGTTGGATTTCTCAATTGATCGATTCAACGCACAACCTGTGATATTTCTATTATATAAAAAATATAATGCGGAAAAGAAATAACATAGACACCAGAAGTTTTATTAACGAGGAAACCGCAAATGCAGAAAAATCCCGGGACCTAGTCCAGATTGAACACACACTGTATTAAGCCACTACATACACTAGCCTACTACAAACTAACTTCGGTCTGGACTTAGTTGAACCCCAATCAATCTCACACTGATCCAAGGTACAATTATGCTCCCTACGTCTCTGATCCCAGCAGGATACTATGCACTTGATTCCCTTAGCAGATCTCACCCACAACTAAGAGTTTCCACGACCCAAAGTCGAAGACTTTAATAAAAAAATCTCACACAGAAGAGTATACAGGAATAGATAAATCTGTCTCCCACATAAATACCTACGAGTTTTTTTCGGTCTTTTGATAAATCAAGGTGAATAGGAACCAATTGATATACCGGACTTATATTCCCGAAGAACAGCCTAGAAATATCAATCACCTCAAAATAATATTAATCGACTAGCGAAATAAGATATTGTGGGATCACAAACGATGAGACGAAGATGTTTGTGACTACTTTTCTATCTTGCCTATCGGAGAAATTAATCTCAAGCCAATCCTTACAATTATACTCAAATACGATAGAAACAGCAAGCTCTGATCACGCAACTATATAGAAGATAGTTGGTTCTGGCTTCACAATCTCAATGAAGTCTTTAAGTCATTAACCTACAGGGTCTTGATAGAAACCTAAGGTTAAAGGAGAATCGACTCTAGTATACAACAAGTATCACACAAGAGGTGTGGGGATTAGGTTTCCCAGTTGATAGAGTTCTCCTTTGTATATTCTTCAAATCATGGTTTCCAATCTAAGTTACCTTGGTAACAAAGCATTCAATATTCACGTTAGATGAAAACCTGATTAGATTGAAGCTAATATCTTTCAACAGTTAGAACGAACTTAGCTTGTTATACAATTATGAAATGTAACTTCATTTAGGTTTGAGTAACCATACCTAAACCTGTACAAGCCATTGGTTCAACATTAGTTAACCATAGGTTAGCCATATGAGCACTTTCATATCAACCTTATTCTTCTTTACCACAACTAGTTCAAATGACTCAAATGAACTAGTTAGAGAGTTGTTCAATTTCTTAGATCTCATAGAAGTATACAAGACACAATCGAAACAAAAATAATTTTGATTCACTCGAATCAATTCATGAACATTATAGCCACGGTTTGCAAAGATTGCATCCCTTAATATATAAATGTCTTAGTTCACGAATTAAATTGTTTTTAGAAAATAACCTACTTAAGTACACTGTACGCGGACTTAATTACCCTAATAAGTTTGTTTTCTCGTTTCACAAACTCTAGTAGAAATTCACGGGATGTGAACTTCCTATGTCTGATTTGTAGTTCCGATTATCCTGAGTAGCAAAGTACGCATACTTTGGTTCAAGGATATTTGACTTACGCAAGAATGAGTTGTCTCACAATGTTTATATCCAACCATGGTTACATATTCTAAACTCTCATTTAAATCATTGAACATTCTTGGAGGACGTTATATAGTTGTTGTTCACAAATAATTTTTCGTCTAAGCGATTTTCAAGTAATTAAAACAAATATGACTTTCATCATTAGTAAAGATGAACTTGGCCAAAGCGAAAGCTTACCAATACATATTTAGATAAATAGATAAGCGAGATAAACTCAGCTCGAAATAATACATGTGTATAATCATAGTCTATATAACAATATGACTTTTGTCTCAAGATAGGAGATAAAGTAGACTTTTGAGTGATAGATAAGTTCAAGTCTCCGCATACCTTTTTGTCGATCACCAGTTCCTTGAGTAGTTCTTCGTCTTTGCATGATGAACGCCGTGGAGTCTAGAGCTCAACTACACTTTATAACCTAGTCCGAGACTTAGCTATTAGTAGACTAGAAATCAAGACTTATAGTTTTGGCAACTAAACTTGACAAACAAGCTTGAGATAGCAACGCTTGCGAGTTCGACCGAGCAGTGCTCTAACAGGGGGGAGTGATATATATCACCATATTATTATTGTCATAGTTGTATACGATTGAACTTTAATGTTGTGTAATGATACTATGATACTAAATAACAATAACAATGATTGAGAGAAACTGTTTTCTCATTGTTATCGCTATGGATCTTCAACAACTATGATGCTGAGTTGAACACGTTCAGAATCACTGGGGTACTTGGAAGTGACGAAGATTTCGAGTTATGTTTAAGATGACAAGGAGATCAAGCATTTGGATGAGAAGCTACAAAGTTTATTTATTTTGTAATCCATACGTATTGATAGTTTTGTCACTAAAATTGAGAAAGGGGGAGATTGTTAGAGAACTGCTCGGTCAAACTCGCATGCGTTGCTATCTCAAGCATGTTTGTCAATGTTAGGGATCAAAACTATAAGTCTTGATTTCTAGTCTACTTATAGATGTCTCGGATTAGGACATAGATTGTGTAGTTGAGCATTAGACTTCACGGCGTTCATCATTTGAAGACGAAGAACTACTAAAGAGAGTTTGTGGAACTTCATAAACAAAAGATATGTGGAGACTCGAACTCATTTATCACTTGGAAAATCTATTTCTATTTTGTATCCTATATTGAGACATAAGTCGTAGTACTATATAGTTTTCTATTATGCACATTTGATATTTCGAGCTGAGTTTAACTTGCTACATATTTCTCTAAATATGTGTTGGTAAGCTTTCGCTTCGACCAAGTTCATTTTATATTCTTGACGCAAGTCAAAATATGATCATGTGAAAATTTCTGAGTAACATCTTACATGGTTTGTTTGATACAATCATTTGGTGTATACTTGGAATGTTTCGTTATGATTATTTCAATAACTTGAAAATTGCTTTGATGCTAATAGTGTGTGAAAACGGCTATTGTCATCATCTAAGAAAGTTTCAATGATTGAAATAAGAGTTTAGAACACTTAACCATTATTGGATTGTGACATGTTGTGTACTCTTGCACATATGTAATCCATGTCCAGGAACCATAGTATGCGTACACGTACGCAAACAGTTTGGTTTGAGAAATCCGGGAACCTTAGTATGCGTACTCGTATGCGTACTGGCGTTAGGTTCATTTCCGAGTTTTTCTGTTGGGATTGGAAGTACACGTACCCGTTTTCGTACTAGCAAAACCCAATCTTAGTCCGGGTATTTCAATAATGCGTACCCGTTTGCATAGTTGAAGGTTAAAGTTCTAAAATCGGTTGTGTACATGAACTAAAACATTTATATAATATATAATAAGGAATACATTCTTTGCAAACCGTGGCTATAATGTTCATGAATTGATTCGAGTGAATCAAACCGATTTTGCTTCAATTGTGTTCTTGTATACTTCTATAAGAATATAAAAATTGAACAACTCTTTAACTAGTTTCATTTGAGTCATTTGAACTAGTTATGGTTAAGATGAATAAGGTTGATATGAGAGTGTTCATATGGCTAACTTCGGTTAACTATTGTTGATACAACATAGTGTACACATTTAGGTACGGTTACTTAAACCTAAATGAAAGTACGTTTCATTTGTGTGTAACAAGCTAAGTTCGATCTAACGGTTGAAAGATATTAGCTTGGGTTTAATCAGGTTTTCATCTAATGGTGAATATTGAATACTTTGTTACCAAGGTAACTTAGATTGCGAACCTTGATTTGAAAACTATATAAATGAGAACTATAGAAACTAGGAAACCTAATCCCCACACTTTTGTGTGCTACTAGTTGCGAGTAGAGTCGATTCTCTTTTAACCTTAGGTTTTTCACGAAACCATGTAGGTTAACGACTTAAAGTCTGTATTAGGATTGTGAAGCCAGACCCAACTATTTTCTATGTAGTTGTGTGTTCTGATCTTGCCATGTTCTATAGTATTGAGTACTACCTTCTCTAAGTTTTGCTCAAGATTGATCTCCGATAGGCAAGCTAAAAAGAAGTGACAAACACCTTCGTCTCATCGTTTGTGATTCCATAATATCTTGTTTAGTGTCAATACGACTAAGATTATTGTGAGGTGATTGATAATACTTGGTTGTTCTTCGGGAATACAAGTCTGGTTTATCAATTGGTTCATGTTCACCTTGATTTATCAACAGACGAAACAAATCTTATAGGCATTTCTGTGGGAGATTGTTTTATCTATTCCAATAGACTTTTCTGTGAGACAGATTTTTTTATCAAGTCTTCGACTTTGGGTCGTAACAAATCTTAGTTGTGGGTGAGATCAGCTGTAGGACCATAATATCGCAACGTACAGGACTCGCGAAGTTAATAAACAACGATGTCGCGAGGCAGTCGCAGAAAGCTAAAATAAACGACGCAAAGAATAACGACGGGCGAGACATAAAGAAGACGTGAGATCTGGCGAGGGTTAAGAAGTGTCGCGAGATTGAATAGTTGTACACTGGCGACACTTCGCGAGGCATTCCCGAAAATAAAGGATAGCTTAGCTGTCATCCACTATGTATTACCCTATATAAAGGGTCGAGTGAGTCTGTTGTAAGGGGAAGATCTTTTTAGAATTGTTAGGCAAGTCATTAGGAGAGAGAAAGTTTAAGAGTGTTTTACTTGCTAAGTGTAATTCTACTTATCCTGTGTAGAACTCATGAAATTAATCAATAAACATTCTCAATTATGCAACTTTCAACAGATTAATTAACCAAAATATAGTGAGGGGTGTAGTGTGGGAAAACCTGCTACTACATATGCGCTAGAAACAGGGACGAGCAAATGATTGACGAAGAAATTGGAAAGAATTTGGATTAACGAGAGAAGAGATTTGGAAAAGATACTCAAGAATTCATTGAAAAAGAAAGATGGCTAGAAGAAGAAACGTACAAGAGCAACCAACGATTGTAAGAAGAAGTGGGAGACTTGCTGGAGAAAGGAGGAATGAAACAGGAGAATCATCAAGGATGAACATGAGAAATGATGAAGAAGGTCAAAACCAGCCACCAATCTCCCTAGTGGCAAACGCGGCTGTGGATTATGATAGAGTAAGTGTGCATACTTGGAGATCTGATTCTGAAGACGAGAGAGAAGGAGATCAGCAGTTGGTGAACAATGGACAAGGAGAGCAAGGGATGAATGGAGAGATGAATCCAGGAAACGAAGAAATGGCAGCGCTAGAAAGATTGAGACAAACAATACATGAGGAGAGACGGCTAGAGCGGAAGAACGAGCAAACTTGACAAGACAAAATCATGAATTGAGGATGGAAAATATGAGATTGCAAAGTAGGAGATCTAGAAGTAGCGTGAGATCAAGTTCTAGATCGAACAGAGAAAAGAAAGAAGAAGAATTTTACCAACGAGAAAATACCGAAGAAGAGACACAAAATCCAAATACGAGCATGGCGAGAGAAGAGGGAAGTAGAAGATCGTTATATTCCTCAGCCCGAAAATCATCAAAATGAGCGGAATAGAGAAAATCAAGGAAACATGCAACTCCAAGAACAGAATGACCAAGTTCTTTGAAGGGAGAATGATCTTGCATGGGAGAGAAGAATTGAGAAGAAACCGAGAGATCGAAGATGACATTGAGAGACACTACATTGAACAAGCGCGACTTAGCTCGCGAAAGAGAAAGAATTAGAGCGAAAATGGAAAATCAAGAGATGGAGGAAGCAATCCGGCGAATAACCATGACAACCGCGAGAGAAGAAGGGAACAAAATCGTACCAATAGAAATATTAATGAAGAATATGAGAGGGTGCGAGATGATGAGAGCTGAGAGGCAACCAAGAAGAGAGAACAATCGATATAATGGCGTGCGAATTAACGAAAGAAACGAAGAAGAGCGTCGCGAGGAGAGAAGAGGAGAAAATAATGAACGGGGAAGGTCAAAATAGGCACGAGCGAAGAAGGAGAGAAGCGAGCTAAAAAGACCAAGAAACAAATTAGAGGCAAATGAACAAATCTTAAGAGAACTAGGCTGAAATGAGAGGATTCTTGAATAACGAAGGGAAGGAGGAAGGAGACAAGCTGGACGAAGCCATCGCAGAAGCCGCAAAGAATCCCTTCACGCTAGAAGTACGGATGGGAGGAATACCTCCTAAATGCAATCTACCCGCATTAACCAACATCTTTGATGGAACAACTTGTGCGATACAACATATTAAGGCTTACATGAGATGTATGTTACAATGGGAGAATCATGATGCCATATTGTGCAAATATTTCGCGTCAAGCTTAATAGGCGAAGCACTAAAATGGTTTGAAGGTCTGCCAAGGAACACAATCACATCATTCAATCACTTACAAGCCACATTCACGGGAGCATACATAAGTAACAACTCTTCGCGACCGGTGTATTGAAGATGTATTCGGGTTGAAACAAAGGATTGGCGAGAGCTTAAGGCGATTGACAATAAGATGGAGGACCATGTGTAGCGAAATGGCGGGACGGGTTGAGGAGAGATATCTCATACTCTCATTTGTGAATGCTCTCTTCGCGACTAACTTGTTATACATTCAAATTTTTAGAATCAAAAATACAATCACGATGGCGAATCCGAGAATTACAGGAAGAATATATTGCCTTAGAAGAAAGACAAAATGAAATGAATTCTTATCCAGTCGCGAACACAAACTCTAACGCCGCGAACGCAAGTTTGTTACCTCAATTCATAAATACAGTGGCGAGCACTTCGCAAGGACAGCAAGCAAGGAGAGCTGATGAGGGACAGAAAGATAGTAGCCATGGGAAGCCACGATCAAGAAGAGTTTGAGCGAGAAAGGAACTACTACAACCGTAACACAATAATAAGATTCAGAGGCTAGATCATGTGCAAGAAACTTATGGTGGACGAAGGCAAAATAACCGTGGAGGGCAGAGAAGTCATAGGACAGTATGGGAACAGATTAAGATGCCACCATTGAATGCTAGCGTTGAAAAGATTTGGGAAGCTATACTTGTGATGGAAAATGTACCAGCACCTTGGAATGTTGGAATGGAACCACCGCCAGGCGATAGAAGTCATGAGTTTTGTTCTTACCATCGTTTCCATGGGCATCAAACAAACGATTGTAGAAACATAAAGAGAATTATTCTCAGGATGATTGATCAGGGGAAAGTCAATCACTTTCTAAGGGAGAAGAAACAAGTCAGACATTACCACCACCACCAGAGATGCACAGAACGGTGTCAGCGAAGGGAAAAGAAACATTTGTGATAGAAGTAGGAACAAAAGCCAAGAATTTGAACTGCAACTCTATTGTCCACTCTATCGCACCATCGAAGATTTCCATGACAACGTACTCGGTAGAGTCTTTGCGAGAGACGCTAATGATAAGGAAATAATGAGTCCGGCGAGAACGACCAGATTAGAAAAGTGGCGATTGAAGACTATTTCTTTCTCCGCAGATGAAGTACCAAAAGGAAGGGAAACACACGATAGCCCGTTGGTTGTGAAACTAGAGATTAACCCGAAACCAGTCAATGGAGAAGATGATGAGGCAGAAGCTTGTTGGGCGATCAACCGAATTCTAATCGACACCGGAAGTTCGGTGAATATTCTTTTCTACCATACTTACAAGACGATGGGCGGAAAAGATGAGGATTTGATTCCCTCGACATACAAGATATATGGCTTTAATGGCACTGCAAACAAACCGAAGGGAGAGGTTCACATGAGGATACCTCTACAAGGATTATCAACTGATATTTTATTCTGTGTAGTTGATGTGGAATCCCCGTATAATGCACTAATTGGGAGGCCATGGCTTCATGAAATTTTGGGGATCGCCTCAACATACCATCAATGCATAAAATTTCCACACCCAAATGGCATTGGTATCATACAGGGAGATTGGAAGGAGTCGCAACAGTGCCATGAGGTCGATATAGAAAGTTGCGAAGAAAGAAGTGCCAAAAGAAAGGGTTGGAAGCAACATGTGAGAAATGAACAGAGAAAGGAAAAACTAATGGTAGATGCTATAGAAGTAAGGGCTGAACGTACCCCGCGAGGTGAATGCTTAGAGACAGACCAATATTATAACAATGAAGAAGCAAAAGATATGAGGAACAAAAGGCATAAGAAGTGAATAATCGATGCTGACAAGATGCAAAGTAACAATCTGAAGTAATGATGTGCGAGAGTCTCGCACCCAAGAGTAAAATGAGAATACGACTAAGAAAGAAAAGTGAAATACAACAAGTGAAACAGAATTGTGCGAATACTTCGCAAACAAATATCAGCAAATAATGAAACATGAATGATTGAATGATTTAACAAATATAAATGCGCAAATGAATGGGACGAACCTTTATGGCGTACACCCTAGTTCGCGAATAACATTTCGTAAGAGGCAAATGTAAGACCTAAAGTGCGTCATATAAGGGGTATCTCTCGCCGTGGTTCGGGGGAAGGTTACACCGCTCCTGAAGCTGAACCATGAAAATTTGGGGCCCATGAAAGCCTATCCTAAGAGGTACCTTGGATTCCCAACTATATATGTAGGTTATACCCTGGTTGGGCGACCGAGGGTCTCTTCCTAGGAGTCGATGTATGCTCAAGGCGCCGAGGTACACGGTTGAGCGAGTGCCGGGATGGATGAACCTACCCTGGCCATTCTTGGCAAGTCTTGGCATGCGTTGCACTCGCCCGAAGAAAACTCCACTTAGGGTGCAGTCTCGTAACCATAAACCCTATAGGTATAAGGGATAAGAGATGCGAAAACAACTGGTTGTTGTTAAGACCGGATGGGAGGAGCTAGTCTTGTATGGCCGATGTTTCGCCTCCTTGAAGGGGCAACCGGGAGATGATAAGGGCGGTGCTCTCCATTAGGGGAGTGCCAAAGCAGACGCAAATGTCATGAGGCTTTGTTTTCGCAAGGAGACTTAGGCTTGTCATATTTGTGCAATGATCTGCCCAGAGGCAATAATACTAACGCGAGGGTAAGGCGAGATCAATGGGTCTTTACACGAAAGTGTACGGACGTCTGCGATTTCGTCGCACGGCAGCAATGTCATGGGGCTTTATGTTCGCAAGGATATCTAGGCCTGTCATATTGTCGCAACTAAAACATCTGCAGAGGCAAAAATACTTGGAAAATGATAAGGCAAGATCAATGGGTCTTTACACGCAAGTGTAAAGACGTCCTGCGATTTTGTCGCCATAAAAGGTGGCAGGGGAGGACCTCTAATTAGGGAGGTCTAACTCGGAAGACCACACAAAAATGATAAGGCAGGGTCAATGAGCCATCACATGAAAATGTAAAGGTGGTCTGCGACCTTGTCGCCACAAAAAGAGATTGAATACTCAATTCATGAAGATACCCGCGACTCCGTCGCGATGATACATTTCAATTAACAATAAGATTATTATCAAATACAAGAAGACAACTAAAATCTTCCATCTGAAGATAAATAACAGAGGCAAGTATGGGAATGGAAAAGATGGAACATTGTTATTCATCTTCTGACGAAAGAATTATACATCAATAATGTTAATCAATTACATTACAAGGAAGAACTACCAAAAAAGGGGACTGAAGATTGAATTCAGAGGAGAAAAATCCAAGAAATATACTATAATAAGGATACGAAAATGTACGAGATACTACAAGCAGAGAAAGAAAACGAAAAAGTTATTTCTTTGGCGATTCTTCTTCTTCGTCGATTCTTCAATCCGATTATTCTCGTCGCGAGAATTTTCTTCTTCGCCGGCCTCGCTATCGAAACGTCTGAGAGACAGGCGATTCTCGGGAACCTCTTCAAGGAGCCGGGATATGAATGCGAGAGGGATATTATGATCTTTACAAACATACTCCATGCCTCTATTGCGAAAGCGAACAAAGATCATTGTTAAAGTTCTCCACTTGTCGTTAGAAATTGTTTCTTCAACTTGGAATATCTATTCTCGAAGGAAGAGATTCTTTTGCGAGAAATGTTCTTTTCGGTTTCGAGTTCTTCAATTCTCATTTGGAAAATTCCGTGAGTTGTTCTTTTTCGATTCAAGCTCTCTAATTCTAACCTCGAAGCCTCTTCTCGGATTACGCAAATAAGAAAACAACAAGTTAACAATTTACAAGTAATATTACGGAAATGAGAAGCGATAAGGTATAATAAGCAACCTTCTCATCGGATATCATATCTTTAACCAAGGAAGTATGCTCGGCGTGAAGACTAACATCAACACCTAGGTTATTTACGGCGTTATCTAAAACTTTCGCAGCCCAGGCGAATTCATCATCATTATTTATAACAAGGAGCGAACGAATCGATCTTCTCGCTCACTCGGTAAGGAATTAAGCGAAGCAATTCATCTCGCTCAATTTGTAGCTCAAGAAGAGATTTTTGAAATTTTGCTAATGCTTGAGCACCATTGTTAGCAATGCGGTCTTTGTCATCTATGTGATCACTAATTTTCTTCCTCAAAATTTTGATTTCTTTACGAGACTCAAGAAACATTTGTTTAAATTGGTTGGCCGCACTTAAACCGGATCTATGTTCAATCTCTAAAAGGCGATATTTGGTCCGAAGTTCATCTAATGAAAGAGAGTTAATTTTGTTCGAAGAACTACTTAAAGAAGTGTTGAGATGAGCGAGAAGAAGGTTATTATCCATAGGTTCGGAAATGTATGGAGAAGAATAGCCTCATCGGAGAGATTATATACGTCTGCGAAAGTAATAAGTTAGGTGGCAATACGCGACCAATAAAATAAAAATAATAAAAGAAGGCAAAATATTATACCATAAAGTTGTTGATTAGCGTTTTGAAGGGTGGATACCCTCTCCTTTTGGGAATCAAGTTCGGTATTTAACTTTTGAATTTTCTCATCTTTATCGCGAGATGACGTAGCTTCAATTTCTAATTCTCGAATCCTCTTATTTAACTGAGAATTCTTCCTTTCAAGATTGCTACGTCTTCTCTCCAGATCTGAGGCAACTACAAAAGAAGACCTTCCAACCTATGAAAAAAGATAGAAAAGCTGTTAATACATATACAACAATATAAAGACAATGGGGAGATATGATTGTATACATACCAAGGATCCAAGCGCATTCAAGAAGTCAGGAGACATAGTTCTAGAGACTCCATTGAAAGAATCATTGCCCTCCAGTAGAGTGGCATTGCACACGTTTGCGAGAGTCCCGCAAAGAGAAGCTAGGGAGCATCTCCCATTCCTTGGAAAGAATCGAGAAGATACTAGACAACCGACCCATAGAAGAACTGGTTAACGGGGTCCTTGTAGCGAGAGAGCGATTGGAATCATGGTCATCTTCATCAGAAGACTCAGAGTTTGAGCCAAGGCGAGAAGAGGATTGGATCTTTCGCTTCTTAGTTAAGGGGGCAGAGGATTTACCCTTGCGAGCGACAGTCTTGCCCTTACTTCTAGTCTTCGCAGCAACAACTTTTTCAACTTCAGCCTTTGCAAATGTGTAAAGTTGAGAAACGAGAGGCGATAGTTTAAAAAAAAAAAAAAAAAAAAAAAAAAAAAAAAAAAAATGAAGGGGAAATGCTTCTTACTTCACTCATAAGCGATCGAAGCAATGTCAGAGTATCCTCCGACGGATCCCTTTTGTAGCTTCTTTTCAATCTGGTTATCTGAAAGATTTCACAAATTCAGCAATCGTAAAAAGAAAATTGCGAAAGCAAAAATTTGGAGTAGGAAACATACTTCTTTTTCCTTCTCAGGCCATTTGAATTCCCATGGATGATATCCTGCGAGATTCGTCGGAAGAATATGCGAGCCCGCGATGTAAGGACCATTTAAGATCAAGGGTACGACCCACCATTTCTCGTCTTTGGAATGACGAGGAGAGGAATTATTACCTGGGTGCCAATCAATATCTTGCATGAGTAATTTATCTTCGAGAGACATTACTATTTTTCTTCGCACGAACGCCCCGGCGAGATCTCGCATTCATCATAGTTATCACCGAGTAATTTTCAAAAAAGTTTTCCACGGTGTATTTCTCAACAGTATTTCCAAATTTGCGAATTCGGGATTTACGGCGGAATTAGGGTATAAAGATCCTTTGCACTGCACCGCGGTTCGCGAACTCAAGCATCAGGCGAATACAATCGCCACTTAATTGATAAACAGCCCGATTGAATTTTTCATGGGCCAAAATTTCATAAAATAAAGGCAACTCAGGATTGTACAAGGGAATAGGAAGTCCCGCGAGAATCTGACCGAGCGAGACTATAATCTTTTGATCATCACATCGATGATCGGAGAAAAAGATTCTGAGAGAGAATGGATGAGGGTTCTTGATTAGGAATGGTTGATAGAGTGAAGCCCTTCTCGAGCAATTTTTGATTAACTTCATCAAAAGAAGTTTTGTATGCACGACTAAGGGCAGCCATTATCAGTATGGGAATGGATGAGAGGTTAAAGGTAAAGATCGATGCTAGAGAAAGATGAAAAGAAGATTTGCAGTAGCAGGGAGAAGATTTGGAGTAGTAGGAGCGCAAATTGCGGAAGGAGAAAATCAAAGAAGTTGCAGAGAGAAACTAAAGAATGAAAAGGAGGGAAAAGAAAACTATATATAGGAAAAAGATCCTCGAGAAAAACGAGGTCAATTAATGCGAGAGGAGACATGAACGGTCAAGAATAAACGGTTGGAAGAGACGTGTCGAAAAACGGCTTTAATGGTTAAAAATCGTATGCGGAGCTGAAACAGGTAAAGATAAGCAGTCGCAGCGAACAAAAAGCATCGCTCTCATGATATTCTTCCCTTCGCAAGAAGAGTATGAGGAGAGATAGGAGACGCAAAGCTTCGGAACTTCGCAAAAGAATAGAGGCAAGTACGTACTTTTCAAGTCCAGTATTCTTTCGCTCGTTCCTTCATCAGCGAAGACCAAAGATTACTACAACAACAGATTTTTTCCTTAAAAATCGCTCTTCAAGCAATATTCAAGGAAAAAGAGGCAAGATGTAGGACCATAATATCGCAACGTACAGGACTCGCGAAGTTAATAAACAACGATGTCGCGAGGCAGTCGCAGAAAGCTAAAATAAACGACGCAAAGAATAACGACGGGCGAGACATAAAGAAGACGTGAGATGCGGCGAGGTTAAGAAGTGTCGCGAGATTGAATAGTTGTACACTGGCGACACTTCGCGAGGCATTCCCGAAAATAAAGGATAGCTTAGCTGTCATCCACTATGTATTACCCTATATAAAGGGTCGAGTGAGTCTGTTGTAAGGGGAAGATCTTTTTAGAATTGTTAGGCAAGTCATTAGGAGAGAGAAAGTTTAAGAGTGTTTTACTTGCTAAGTGTAATTCTACTTATCCTGTGTAGAACTCATGAAATTAATCAATAAACATTCTCAATTATGCAACTTTCAACAGATTAATTAACCAAAATATAGTGAGGGGTGTAGTGTGGGAAAACCTGCTACTACATCAGCTAAGGGAATCAAGTGCTTAGTATCCTGCTGGGATCAGAGATGTAAGGAGCGCAACTGTACCTTGAATCAATATGAGATTGATTAGGGTTCAACTACAGTCATGTCCGAAGTTCATTGGTAGTAGGATAGTGTCTGTAGCGGTTTAATACAGTGTGGTGTTCAAAGCTGGACTAGGTCCCGGGGTTTTTCTGCATTTGCGGTTTCCTCATTAACAAAATTCTGGTGTCTGTGTTATTTCTTTTCCGCATTATATTTTGTTCTATAATAGAAATATCACAGGTTGTGTGTTGTTCAATCAATTATATAATCCAACCTTTGGTTGTTGATATAAAGTGATTGACACTTGAACATTGGTCTTTGGTACCATTTAAGTTGTTTCATATAATAATCAGGCTCACGGATTCTATATGTTTGATTTGTTGATTACATTGTGAAACAGAGATATCGCTCTTTGATATACTTTTCTTTAGATTGAGTCTGACTGTCTAGTTGATTATCTAGAAAGTATATTGGAGTAAGTCCTCTCAGATTTCCAAACAAAATATTGGGTGTTGTTGTTAGACCCCCGCTTTTTCATATACCAAAATATGACAACCAAACTTGACATACCAACTCTTGCTGAGTTCAACCGAGCTATGCTATGACATTTTACGTCCCCTGTAATGTCCTGCGAGATCAGTTGTTATAATACCAACACTTGCACTATTAGTATCTGAGTCATATGAGGCATCACAGTAAAATAACATACAATCAACATACAAAGAATCAGTTATAGGTTGCCTATCCAAATTGGATATTGTTCCACTGCTCTATAAACTAGGGGTTGCAGCAGTGGCTTGCTGGATTTAATTAGCTAAGTTGATAGCATGCCTGGCATTGACATCCTTGCTCAGTATCATATTTAGAAAAATTATTTGTACATCTATCCCGCCAAATACACCAGGCATTAATACTAATGGCACAATTTAGATCAATAGAAGGTACTAGCTAGAAAATATTTTACCCAATCTTTGATATTGATAACAAGATTTTAGTACTGTAAAATATAACTCTCCCCAGGAATAGAATTCCAAACAGAGATAGCAACGTCACAATGTAAAATTATATGTTCGGTAAGTACTACCTCATTATTACTACACATGCTACAGGTGAGTGCATGAGGTGAGTTATATCTACCTACTCTAGCTTTGGAGGGTAGAAAAATTTCATAGCATTTCCAAAAGAACAATTGTATCTTAGGGATGACCTGGGAGACTCCATATGGAATTATAAGTAGTGCCATTACCTAAGCCTCCAGCATTGTTTTAAGTTGTCCTAGTGATAATTTTATAGCATGATTTAACCAAAAAAGTACCAACTTTTGTATAAGGCCATACCAATCTATCTATGCCTGAAATATGGATTCGAGTATTCAAAATCTTAGAAACATTTTCTGGGGTGAAGAAAGAAGCCACCAAGTCATGATTCTAGTTCCTTTTGTTTGTATAAATGAAATCACTAACCATGTATTCAGGATTACGGTAAGTATTACATAAAGGCTCGTACATTTGATAGATCTAATTAGCCCTAAAAGCATGGATGCTAAGACCATTTCTTACTTCCCAAATAATTTGATGATATCAAGGCAAGAGCATATACTAGTCTAGACCATAAGCAATTTTCCAATTTTGGTACTGTAAGGGATGATAATTCTTGTAATCTTTGCATTTTAAGATGCGAACGTATAAAGGATCAGGAGAATGTATTAGTCTCCAGGCTATTTTTGACAACAAGGCAACTTTGAAATGCTTTACGTTTTTGAAACCTAGACCACCACGAGATTTATGAGTACAAACGTTTCCCCAATTTTTTAGATAAATACCACCCGGGATATTTTTACCCCTACCAAAAATCTTGTCGTTTTTCCTCGATTTTTTGAACGAGATTATCTGGTAAAAGAAAAGTGTTCATGTGATATATGGGAGATGTTTTTAAGACATTTTGAACCATGACAGATCTCCCAGCTTGCGGTAAATGCTTGTCTTTACAGTTTGGCACCTTTCTATCAATGTTATCAACAAGATGAGAGAAAGCCTAAATTTTAGACCTACCAATGAATAAAGGGATCCCTAAATATTTGTCATATAATACTATTTTCTTAACATTTAGAGTTCTAATCAAAGAGACACAAATATCAGGATGAACTTTCTTATTAAAGAAGCAACTTGATTTTTGAAAATTAATAACTTGCCCAGAAGTGATGTCGAAATCCTTCATAAGAGACATAAGAATACTGGCTTCCTGATTGCTAGCTTTAGTGAAAACTAAATAATCACCAGCAAACAAATGATGTCTAGTGATTTGCTTCAACATGAATAAGATATCTAGAAAAAGCTTCCATGCAGATGATAAAAGATAAGGAGATATGGATCTCCTTGTCTCAATTCCCTATAGAGGGTATGAAAGCTTTACATAGAGAGCCATTTAGCTAAGTAGAAATAGAAGGGGTACTAATGCATTGGAAGATTATGTCACACCAGTGGTTTGAAAACCCAAATTTTTTTCAACACATTAATAAGGAAAAGCCATTCTACTCTATCAAAGGCCTTGTACATGTCAATTATAAGGCCCATGATACGACACTTATTTCTTAGACTTTCTCTTCATAGAGTGAACCAGCTCATGGACGACAACTATACCATCCAGTATTTCCCTTTCAGGTACATAAGCATCCTAGAAAGGGGACACCAGTTTGCCTAGCAGTGGCTTCATTCTGTTGACTATGATTTTGAAATGATTTTGTAACTAGTGTAATAAAGATTGATGGCCCTAAAGTCAACCTGTGTCAAATTATACACCTTTGAAATTAGTGTAAGAAAGGTGTAATTTTTTCTTTTAAAAGATGCATGGAATAAAAAAGATCTAATAAATCTTTGAAAGGGATTAGGGCTCAACATGTTGCTCCGCTGCCACCAATTCTCTTGTAACCGAAAATGATTAATTTTAGCTTTTGTTGTTTCCTTTTAATCTCTTTTCTAAAAACAGAAGAAATATTATATCAAAAAGGCTCAAAACAGACAACAAATGCTTCTGGATGAGATTTTCCAAGGATCATGAAATGATTTTGTAACTAATATTACAAAGGCTAATGGGCCTAAAGTCAACTGGTGTCAGAAGGTTTATTCACCTTAGGAATTAGCGTAAGAAAGATGTGATTCATTCCTTTCAATAGATGCCTGTAATCACAGAAAAATCTAATTATATTCCAAACATCGACTTCAAGCAGTTCCATATTTCCATCGGGACATACCAACTTGCACACTGTTGTACCAGTCCCCATTACATCATGGTACCTTTTATGTTTCCTTGTACGGTGTACAATTAGGAGGTATTGTGTTTTTCTACAGGACGTTGAATTAGTCATACTGGAATACACTTATTCCTCAAATTTTCTCTCTGTTATTAATCTTAAGACAAGTATTACGATAAGCATCATTAATAAAATAATAGAGGAAATTCATGGGTATCAAGTCGAATTCGATTAGAAAATATGGAGAGACGATTTTGGTTCTTGACATAATAGTACTATACGTTAAACACTGAAAGTAGAGGAAGTACAATAAACAACGATAGCTTGTAATGACCTTCACTTGAGTGTTCACCTATGGCTATGGTGGAGGAGCTGGTACATTTCTCAATGGAACAAACTCAACATCGGCGAAGAGAAAAACCTCCACAGAGATAATAGTTGCCCAAATCCAGCCCGGAATTCCGACGCCGCTCCCATGTTGAGGTGAAGGCTCCTTCTGCTGGCTCGGAGGGGGCACAGCGTTCCTAGGATGGTGAATCTCTAAGCTAGGAGGATCGGCGTCCGCCTACGTATAAACCAAAAAGATAAATCACATCTTTACACACTATTTACCAATGATCTAATATAATCTGGTCTGTGCAGTTATTTTATACTAGAGTTTTCTATCTTTTACAGTAAGTGAAGAAGAATCGAACAACATTGATCATCATAGAAAACTTATAGAGAAACATAGTATATATATACATATATGACATGTACAGGGGCGGAGCCAGAAAATTAGGAGAGGAGGTGCAAAAGAAACCACGGCAAAGTAAAATAGCAAAAAGAAGAAAAAATCCGCAGCACATCAAAAGTTGCATTACATACACCTAATGGAGGTTGATAGCAATTAAATTATTACACACAAAGTGCAAGCTCAACCAGCAAAATGTCTTGGATGGGGATATTGTACGCTTCGTTTTGGTCTACATATACAAATGTGAGAGACTTAGTGCGAGTATAACTAATGTTGGTCGATAACTAACTTCTAATGATAACATTCATACTCGATTTATAATAAGTTTACCGTGACAAACTTCAAAGTTATTTCCCAAGTAGCTGATTCTAATTTGTCTCCTGTGTTTTGCATTAATCTACCTTAAGATAAAATAAGCTATACTATATTCCTGCTACTCTGATACAATACAAAACGATCATTGCTTAGCATTAAGCCACAAATGACTAGGACAACAAAAAAATGAACATATCATGGGTTCTTACCAAAGATGATCTGTCCTAAACCCAAGCCCATGTGCCTAAACCGGCACGGCCCACTAATCCGGCCCATTAACCATTTACTGATCCATCGGATCAAACCCATGACCCGACCCATTAACCCGTTTCTATAACAAATCGGGTCAACCCACGACCCGAACCGGTCTGACTCACACCGACTCAGCTAAGTCAAAAGCTAACTCGGCTGACTCACTCATCTTCTTCCCCAAAACTAACTAATTTTTCTAAGTGTTGGAATTCTAACAGCCTAAGGGGTCAACTTCCAAGGTCTCTAGATTATATTATATAAACCCAAAATGAACAATCTAAAATTCGGTAAAATTAAGGAATCATCCTCTACAACTTCATCCTCCTGATTATTTTCCAATTCTAACTCTAACCTATCAAGAACAACCCAAACTTATGCTTACTCGTGACTGCTAACGCATGGTATTTGCTGCGTCGAGTAGTTTTCAAAGAACTATAACTCACTCGTTACTTAACCAATTGGAACCAACTTTATATGTACATAATCTCCGTTCGGTATAATACAATTATCATTCAAAGAGATAAATCTAAATCTCACTCAAAGGTACCTAATATAGTCTCTACATATAGGCCAGTTAACAAAATACCAAGCACATAAAATCATCATTTTCAAGTTCTATTTGTTATTGATTCCAAGCTGTGTTTTCAAATATAACAACAACCCAAAAGAATTAGAACATACTAGAATGTTTTGCAAAAGATACCTTAACTATACACATGTATATCGTCAACTCCATCATCACCATGATCATTATTTTTTCCAAGATACTTCTGTTTTTGTCATCCGCAAAACACATACACTTCTAGTCTTATTGTCCGCAAAACACATGATCATTCCATCGTATGAAACATCGAAATTCGATTCAGAATTTCAGAGTTCCAACCAAAGACATAAAATGCATCCTAAAACGGAATAAATGAAATTGAGGAGAAAGGGACAACAGTTAATCAGGCATGGTTAGATAAATTACATGTGGGGAAGGATATTCAGTGACATTGGGTCTTGAACAACTGGAATCTTAGGATTATAGGGGGTGCAAAAATCGATTGGCCATTGATTTAGGCTTGCGAAACTAACACTAAGTAGAGATATCTAACACTCAAGGGTGTGCAATTGCACACCCTTGCACTACATTGCCTCCGCCCCTGATCATAGGTCAGATCTAGACACATTCATCAACAAGAAACCCAAAAAGAAACATTCATCAACAAATATTGATCATCAAAAAGAAACCCATCATCTACATTCATCAATAGCTGCAAATTCCTCACTCACTAGTGTAACTTAATCTTAACAGTAACAACCCAAATCACTGTATAAACTGAGGAACAAACTGGAAATCATAATGCAAATTCCTCCCTCACTAGTTTTCCATCTTTTACAAAACCCATCTTTTGAAAATTACTGGAAATCATAATGGAAGAACAAACTGTATAAAAAAAAAAAAAAAGGAGGAACAAACCTTAATTTTCTGCTTCTGTTTATCAAGAAAACTAATTCGACCATTGCATGATGAGATTAAAACACCCAATAAAATCATCAGAATCACAACCTTTCTATAACCCATTGTTTCAATCTTTAACTTTGATTAAAAGAACTCTGTTTTTTGTTTCCTCTTTGTGAACACGGAAATCACGTAGGCATCCACGTGTTCACAAACAATCTCAGTGTGAACTGAATGTATGTAATAAAATGTGAATATAGCATAAGACTCGTAGATAAATGTTGATTCATTGATTTCAAACCCCGCGGGTTTGTCATGATCTCATCAACATTCAAAATAGCAAATCTAAGACGTAAAGACGTAAATAAAGACATATGAAAACTAAATGTAAAGGAGACAATGATTTACGTGGTTCAGCACTAAGGCCTACATCCACGGATCTGGGGGTATTCACTATGAAGTAAATGGTTACAAGAATAGTTGCAAGACTGTGTTCATCAAACCCATAGGTTGATGTTCGTACTTACTTCTCTCTGATCTTTCCTATTCTCTCCTATTCTCTCCTATTCTCTAGTTCTCTCCCAGTGTCCTCCTCTTTTCATGTTTGGAAGGGACATATATATATAGCTAATTTAGGTGGGTCCCTTGGAAAAGAGTTGTTGAGGTCTTATCTTCTTGTGTTCTGTGCATAGTCCGTGGACTTCCTTGTCATTCCGCGCCATCTAGTGTTTCTATGTTCATTACGCTGACCAGCCCCTGCTCTCTCCGTTGGCTATCTGACACGTGCCCTCTGAGCAGCACTAAATGCGAGTGGTTGGGGCGGTCCAGTCTGCGCCAGGCGGTGTCAGTCTTCTCTTGTCACGTCTGTGTCAGTTGGACCTTCCCAGTAGTTTATTATGCCTCACCTCGTGATGAGGTAAAGTGTAACAGAGTAGTTCTTAGGTGTTACGTGGGGATATCTTCCTTTGACACTCCTTCATCTTCGATCGTTGAGCTTGACAGATGGCACGCCGTCTAGATCCTATGGATGCCCCTATTGTGTCATCCACTTTTATGACGTGGCCTCCACGTGGGCTTTGCTAGTACACGTGGTGAGGGAGATAAATAAGTGTACTTACAATTTGCCCCTCTTCTTGTGATCAAGCGCCGCTTTAGTTGGGAGAAGAATCGTGTGGCACATTTTTATCTCTCTCTTCATAACTTCTCCTAAAAGGGAGTTATTTGCATTTATTGTGCACGTTTCCCATATCCGGCCATAACTTCCCCTTGGGTAGTGGACGGTTTCTTTTGGTCCTATAAAAAAGAAAGGGGTGAAGGAATGTGAATTAAATTCACATTCTCTGTTTATTCTCTGCTACACTTTCTTCTTCGTCTTCTTAACTTCTTCTGCCACCATTACTCATTGCCGCTTTGCGCTGTTGCTTCTTCTGTTGCTTATTGAAATTCGGTAGGATTTTTACTTAGTTTACTCGCCATTTATACCCTTGTTGAGTTCTTGATTTTCTGGTGATGAATCATGATGGGTTTAATCTTATGCATATCATGGAATTTGAAAGTTGTCGCCGCTGGGTCGTGTGTTTTACCGGCCACGTTTGATTCTCTTTTTCTTCTTTTGTGTTTGAGTAATAGCTTGAGAGCTTAAATGGTTGTATATGAAATCTAGGGTTTTCCTCACGTTAGTTCTTGTTCTTGAGATTTTTTCATTTTTCGATCTTCCTTGACTCTGATCTGCACTCCTATTTGTGTTTGTGTCCGCAGATATGTTTGATCGTCCGCGGGTTCCTTATCAAACTCCTCCGTCAAGTCCTCATAGATCTCCTCGGAGGGATTCCAACATTAGGGGCGGAACTTCGGCTCCTCTTACTCGGGGTAATCCTCGGGATAGACGAACGTCCTCGTCCTCAGTCGGTCGAGGCCTTCGCTCAAAAAGATGATCCGCCGCGGGGGTCTAGGTACGCCGTGAATCGTCCTAGAGATGGGTCTCCTAAGAAACAACGAGAATCCGCGCGCCGAACTTCTAGATGTGCACCTCTTCGCGCCATGCCTCCACCGCGGACTAATCTTCCTTCGACTCCATCTGTGCCTAGTTCAGGCAAGTCAACTAAGAATCAGCCTCCGAAGAGGAAGGCTACGGAGATAGAATCTTCGGGAGATGTAGTTCCTCCTAAGAAGAATGTAGCGGGTTACTCGGAGGATGCTACGGGAGACGTTACGAGGATGACTCTTACATTACTTTTCGTCCTTTACCTTTGGGTAACAAGAAGTTCACTTTCAGACACATCGATCTTGAAGCCTTCAAATTGAAGCACGGTCTTCAGTGTTTCCAAGTGCACTTTTATGCCCCTGATAGGGATATAACTTATGAGATGGTCCAATTATCAGTATGATGCCTTTCATTTGCTGACGACCGTGGGTGCTTTTGAGGCTGGTTTGATGTTGCCTTTGTATAAAGCTGGCGATGATTTCTACTATCGCGTCTTATCTAGCGTGATACTGCCAAGAAGAGTCATAATCGTGGGGTGCAGCAGTTGACAGGAAATTATCTTCGCCATCTCCGAGAATGCTATCTTCGTAGCAAGGGGCAAACGATGATGACCTGCTATACCCCCAAATTAGAAGAGGAGAAAGGGTGGTATACTCCTGAAAATTTCAACAAGTCCTTTGGAGATTATGTTAACAGGAATACACGTAAGCCGTGGTCTGTGAGTCTGCGGAATATTACTCCTGGTAAGGGGGAAATTCGCCTTTTGAGCGAGGTTAGTGATTCCAAAATGGCGAGGATTCCCGTCTTGAAGGTCTTCCTATTCCTGGCGATGAGAGAATTAAGCGTGATCATGACTATGAGTGGTCTTGCCACTGTCCTTGAAGTTGTTGGTCCGTGGGCCTATGGTTGGGTCCCCTGGACCCCATGGTTGGCACCCTCCACCGGATGATCCTTATCGCAAGGCCTCTCCTTCTCGTTATTCCCATTCTTGCCCTTGGGAGATGAGTTTTGAAGGTATGGATTTTGCTTACAATCGTGATGTTGATGACGCGGAAGACGAAGATATCTCCGATGCTAACCCTCCGCCTAGTACTAATATTGCTAAGGTGTGTTGTCTTTTTTCTACGTATATATTTTGTTTTCTACGTATATATGCCCTTCGTTTTCTTAAGTAATGTTTATTATGCCAAGGAAAGGAGATACAAATGGCTCTTTTATCATTATGTCTCGCAGTGCTTAGGAAGAAAAAGATCAATCCCAAGCAATCGTCAAATTCTCGCACCGAAGATTCTAATCGCTTTGATGATGTGAACAGTCCAGTGAATGGTGACGAGAATTTTTCCGATGAGGAAGAGCGGATTGAGACTTCTCCGCCCTTTCAAGAAGGAAATAGTGTTGTCTTTGGTGGGGGCGTCGGTGGGGGTGATGGTGATCAGGCCACTGGTGGTGGTGGTGATCAGGCCACTGGTGGTGGTAGTGATCAGGCCACTGGTGGGGGTGGTGATCAGGCCACTGGTGGTAGTGGTGATGTTATGTCTGGGGGGGGGGCAGCTAAGTCAAGTGGGGCCGCGGGTATTGAGGTTGGTGAAGGTCTGATCGCAGAGGACAGCGGCATTGGCCTGCAGCGGGCCGTGGTAGACAAGGGCAAGGGAGTTGCTCTTGATAGTAGTGACAAAGATGGGGATGTGTACTGTGAATTCACTTTTGGTAAGGTTTTATCCGGGGAACAATCTTTTGACATGGCCGCAGCTATTGGTCTTGTCTCGGATTTCAATCTGCTTCCAGCTGGTGATGACTGGGATGTTCTTAAGGGTAGCTGCGGAGGTGGTTCAGCACGCGGATCTGATGCTGAGGTTTTTGTGGTTCATCCAGAGGGTTTTGTTGGCACTTCCTCCGCTGCTAGCGGGGCTTTGGTGCAATGTAATACTGATGCTTCACTTGGTGGGAATCCCTCAGATTCTTCCTCAGATGATTTCTTGCGGTCCTTGATCGCGGATGGCGGTGATGCTGTTTTGGCTTGGCTTAAAAAGAAGGACTTGCTTGTCGTGTCGCATCCTGCCCCTGTGATTGAAGGGGAAAAGAGTTCGGACTCTTTTACTCGCAGGCATATGGAGCTAATCCCGGAGCAGGTGGTAGATGAAGAGTGGGACAAGAATCTTGTGGCCAGCGGGATTGATTTCGTGGTGAATCCTCCCTCTACTGTTGCTGGTATGATGGTTATTGCTGATGGGTACCGATCAGTTATCCCCGGTTATTATTGGAGGTTTGTCCTGCTTTTCTAACCCCGATTTTACTTAGTTAGTTATGTGAACTAATTTCCCTTTTTGATTGATAGATGATGAGGAGTGAGTATTGTAACCATAATATTTACCGGCTCTTCAAGGCTAAGTCCCTCAAGCTAGAAGCGAAACTCCTCCATTGTGAAGGGACGCTTTCGAGTGTTGAAGCTGCATCCGCCGCTAAAGATGAGGAAATAAACGAGTCAAGGATGCATCTTAAGAGCGAGGAACAAACGGGGACGTGGAAGAGGCAAAGCTGCGTTACGAGGCGCTTCGGTCAAGAGCAAGTTAGAGGTGTCTGAGAAGAATTCTTTTTCTATTTCAGGTCTGCGTCTCCTCTTCTTTGATTATTAGATGTTCCTTATATGTTCTGAGTTATCTTCTTCTTCCCTCCTCCCTTGTACTATCTTTAGTGGGTGGAATTACGAGTTGATATGGCTTCGGGGTGAGAGAGAACTCGTCGGAAAGGTCGTATTCTTTGAGTTAGTTGAAAAACTCAAGAGTGAATCGTAATAAATGGAATGCTCGCGCGGATGTCCATAATGCTATGGTCGAAAAATGGCGTAAGAAAAGCTTTGCTTGGTAGATCCGCAAAATCAAAACAACCATGACCGTCATTTATTCAACTGGGCTCTTTTATGGACGCGGATAATCTTGAGAAAGCCCGCAGCCAGATTTCCACTCTAGAAGTTAAGCTTAATGTCATGGAAGAAGAACTGCGGCAAGCGCGTTCTTCTTATCCCTCAGATGTGCGGGCTTATATGCAACGTCTTGCTAAGGAAAGGGATGACACTAGGGCGGAATCTGGCGCTCTTAGCAGCGCCTTATCCGCGTCTCGAGCTGATGTGGCCCGTCAGGTTGAGCGTGAGAAAAACTTAGAGGTGACTATGTACCGTCTTAACAAGGGGTTGGAATCGAAGAATGATGAGGTTAACCGATATAGTCATTCGAACTCAATGCTTCGAGATGACCTAAGCGCGAAGTCGATATACTCATAATCTTCCTCGCAGTAGATTATGATAGGTTATCAAATGAATATGATTATGCGCGAAGCACGGGATTCCGCGTTTGACCATTGTGAAGGTATACGTTTTTGTCATCGAGTGTGCTTTGTATTGTATTTGTTATAGCTCACCTGTCTTCTTCTAATATCCGCAGAGCTCCAAGGACGAAGCAAAAGCTGCGGATGGCAGGTTTGCCGAAGCTCAGGCTAAGGTAGTTCAATTGGAGGGCCAAGTCAATTACCATCGTGGTCTGGTCTTGTCTCAGGAGGAAGTGTTGAAGCAAGCCAATCAAAAGGTGGACCATCTTTCCACTTCCCTAAATCAGGCTGAGATGAAGAGTGTAGCCATAGGCTTCGTGGCTCGTAAGCAGTTGGCAGAAGAGATTAACAGGACTCTTGGTGAGCTTGAGTTGGATCTCAAGAAGAACCATGGGCTAACCAAGAATTACACTCGTCGTCCCGTGCCCGCGCTCCCTTCAGGTTCTTCTGTCACTTCCTCCGGTGGTAGTGTTCCTTCGTCGTTAAAGGATAAACCCGCGGATAATGCTCCTTATCGCAGAGCATAGCTAGTATGCTAGGGATTGATCTCGCCGCTTATCCTTTTTAGCGTTTTTGCTACTTTTCTTGCTAGGCTTGTAATCAATCTGTTGTGTACTAGATCAAACTTTAGCGTTTAAATCGATTTTGAATTTTGTTGAATTCGCATCTATTGGCTTTACAAACCAAGTTAATATAATGATTAATTCCGTAGTGTTTGTAATCCAAGGATGTTGATCCTTGGAGTTTGAGAAAGTGTATTGTTCGTGCAATTCCGGGTTAATATCCCCTAATTGTCTTGTGACCTTTGCACCCCATCCAGCTAATTCCTTGGCCAGAGGATTTCTGAACGGTGGGGGTCTGGCCGACGTTCAAGGATATATTCCATTGAGTTCGCGGATTATAATATTGCTCAGGTATCCCGTTATGTGGGAAGTCACCCCCTGGTCATACACTTATAGACACTTATGGGGGAGTTCCGAGAGATTGCATGTGTATGCTTTGTGCGGGATATTCCCGATGTATTGCAAAGGGTATGATCCACGCTTTGTGCGACATTCCTCTTATTAAAGTATAATGTCAGTTCTTAATAATAGTAACTGCACAATGATTTACGTGGTTCAGCCCTAAGGCCTACGTCCACGGGGTAACGATAGTGTCAATATTTTATTAAGATGTGACGTGGTTTTCAATGTACATTCATATTACATTCCTTTGTTGATCTTCCTATGTACAGATGGGTATGTAAGTAGTATATACATGTGTCTCATATGGTGTAGGTTGTGGGTTTTGGAATAAATTGAAATGCGTGTGGGTAATGAATAGAATATGACACTTGAAGATGAAAGCTTGGATTGATTGAAAAGTTAAGGCGCGTTACTCCTTCATCAGAGATAGAAACATGTGGACTTGTAAGTCAATTTTCTTCTTCTCGAAATGCAAACGCAGTGATAGATTACGGGTAGTATGGCTTGAGATATTTGGCATTCCACGGATGCATGATGATTTCCCCCTTCAAATTACGCAGATAGTAAGAGCCATTTCCTGCGATGTCGTGTATTACGTAGGGTCCTCCCCACGTTGGTGCTAATTTTCCCCCACTTCTTTTCTCGCTGGTACTCGGGAATGGTCCTTAACACATACTGCCCTTCTACAAAATTCCTAAGTTTTACTTTTTTGTTATATTCTCCGGCTAGCCTCGCGCCGGTAGTTTCCATTCTTTGTAGTGTCGTTTCTCTCCTTTCTTCGAGATCGTCAAGCTTTTCCAACATCATGTCCGTGGTGAGGTTCTTCTCCCATGCTTCTGTCTTTGTTGTTGGTAGTAGAATTTTCTTAGGGATTACTGCTTCTGCTCCATACGTGAGTAAAAACGGAGACTCTCCGGTAGCTGATCTTCGAGTTGTCCTGTATGCCCACAGAACATTATGTAACTGATCACACCACCGCCCCTTGTACTCTTCTAATTGTTTTTTAAGGATAAGTGCCAAAGTTTTGTTTGTGGCTTCTGCTTGTCCATTGCTTTGTGGGTATATGGGGGTGGATTTGTTTTTTCGAATTTTGAGGGTGTCGAACGAGCAGTCGATATTCTTTCCTTCTGCAATTGCCACCGTTGTCGGAAACTATCTCAAGGAATGCCAAACCTGCAAATGATATTTTGAAAAATAAAAGTAAAGACGTCCGAATCACGAATTCTTGCCGGTGCCTTGGCTTCTACCCACTTCTTTGAAGTAATCCGTGGCCACTATTAGAATCTTCTTTTCCTGGTCCCCGATATGAACGGGCCCACTATATCGATACCCCATTTTGCAAAGGGCCACGGACTGCCCACGAGTTCAACCTTATGGCTGGGGCGTGGATTCGTTTGCCAAATCTTTGACATTCCTCGCACCTTCGCGCCATTCCGCCGCGTCTCGGATCATGGTTGGCCGCAGTAGCCCCGTCTTTGCCTTATCTCGCAAGGGACCTCATTCCGCCGTGATTCCCGCGTCTCCTCTATGGATATCTTTCAAGATGGCATGTCCCTCGGATCGGACAGGCAGCGACGAAGTGGCCCGAGGAATGATTTTACGTATAAGGTTCCGTCTCTTAGCTCGTACATCCCCGCTCTGGATTGTACTTTCCTAGCTTTGTTTGGTGTCCTCGGGAAGTTTCCCTTCCTCAAGGAAAGAATGGATTTCGATTCTCCAATCTTCTTCCCGATCAGATCGTCGTCCTCATCCGCTTGTCGCATGATGTCATCGTTCGAAGTCGTCGATTATGTGCTCTCCGATATCATCGTCGAGAGATATCTTCCTTCCTAGGCTTGCGTCGGTTAGCCGCGCACATCTCTTGGGGTTTGACGGGTGGTTCGTACACCCTTGTTATCTTGATTGCTTTGACATCCTCGTTCTTGAGCATGGTTGATATGTATGCCAAGGCATCCGCGTGCCTGAGCTCCTTCCTACGCAGATGTCGGAACTTGATTTTTGGTATCTGGGAAACCAATGTTTGCACTAGAGCCATGTATGCCATTAGTGTCTCGTCATACACATTGTATTCGTAGCCTATCTCGCCCGTATGATTAGTTGTGAGTCACTTGTCAACCGCACTTCTTGTATCCCCATTTCAATTATCAAGCGGAGAGCATGGACCACTCCTTCGTATTATACGATGTTATTTGTATGGCCTTCAAATTCCAATCTGAATGCGTGCACGATCCTATCCCCAGTGGGTGTGGTGATGACAATGCCTATCCCCGCGCCCTCTTTATTTTTGGAGCCGTCGACAAAGACCTCCCATTGTCGTGGGTTTACTGGTTCAAGAATATTATTTGGTTCTTTTTGCTTTTCTATTTCTCGGGCGCCCGCGCCCTCCATCCTTGTATGCGCACCTCTTCTTCGTTGTCCAAAGGTAGGTCTCTAGGAAGTCTCGCTAACACTTGCGATTTCGAGAGTGTTGAAGCTCATAGTGGATGTTGAATTGGTCGAGGTACGTGCTCCATTTTGCTATGCGTTCTACCTTTCCCTGCCCCTTTGAGGATTGCTTCTAAGGGTGCTCGACATGGGATACGTATGTCATGTGTTAATAAGTACGTCCTCGGCTTTAAGGTAGACCATACGATGGCTAAAATCGCTTGTTCGATTCTTGTGTAGTTTCTTTCCGCGAATTCGAGGGTCTTGCTGACATAGTAGATTGGTTGCTCCTCCTTTGTGTGGGTCCGGACCAGTACGGCGCTTACCGCATCATCTGTTGCTGCAATGTATAATGCCAAGACTTTGTCAGGGTCCGGTTTCTGAAGGATATGGATCTCCGCTAGATATTGTTTGATGCCTAGGAAGGCTTCTTCGCATTCTGCAGTCCACTCAAATTTCGTCCCCTTCTTTAGTATGTTGAAAAAGAGTTTGCATTTATCCGAGGATCTCGAGATGAACCTTCCTAGAGCTGCTAGGGATCCATTGAGTTTTTGTACTTCTTTTAGGTTCTTTGGGGATGTCATGTCTACTATGGCTCGGATTTTTGCGGGATCTACTTCAATGCCCCTTTTGTCACCGAGATACCCAAGGAATTTTCCGGATGTTACTCCAAGGTGCACTTTTCCTGGATTTACCTTCATATCATGTGTTCTCTCATAGCTTCGAAAATGTCCCTCGGGTCTTGGTGATGGTTCTTCTTCAATCTGCTTTTACGAGCATATCATCAATGTAGACCTCCAAGGTCCCGCCAATCCATGGCTTGAAAATAGCATCGACCATCCTTTGGTATGTTGCTCCCCGTCCGAGTCCGAAAGGCATCCTCACATAGCAATAGAGGCCGTGGGGTGTGTAAAATGCCGTATGTTGCTTGATCTTCTTCTCGCTAAAAATAGTTGATTGTACTGAGTATCCGTCCATGAATGATAGCTCTTCGTATCCTTCTCTGCGTCGACTAGTTGATCAATCTTTGGGTAGTGGATAACCTGTCCTTGGGGCACGCTTTGTTCAAGTTGGTGAAGTCGATGCGATTCGACCCCACCACTCTTCTTTGGTACTATTACCATGTTAGAGATCCAAGTAGGATATTTGACTTCTTTTATGAAACCAGCCTCCAACAGCTTTCGCACTCCGTTTCTACGGCTTTGTGATATTCCGTAGCCACCTTTCGTATCTTTTGTCTTACCGGGGGTGTGCCAGGTTTAATGCGCATCTCATGTTGTACAGTTTTCGGGTCTATTCCCGGCATGTCGGATAGTTTCCACGCGAAGATGTTCGCGTATTCTTTTAGTAGTTTCACCAGCGAGGCTTCGCGTTCTTCGTCCATTAGAGTTCCCATCTTGATCTTCTTTGGATTCTCCTCCGTTCCTATGTTAACTTCCTTCACCGCCTCCAAGGATGTGAATGTGGTTTTTGGTTCCCCAAGGTGAGGAACTTTCTTTAATTGCTATTTGGTAGGCTCGGATTCTTTGTTCGCGAGAGCATCCTGGTTAGCAGTTGATGTTGATGCTTCCGTGTTTCCTATGGAGTTCCCCTTGGACAAGCTTTTCCCTGAGGTTCCTTCCAAGTATTCATCGATGGCTTTGTCTTTGGATGTTGCCTTGCTCCGGGCCCTGCGGGTTCTTCTTTTCTCATCTTCTTCATTGTTGAGTTGTATTTGCATTGCCTGGCATTCCTTTGCGGAAACTTGATCACCCCTAATCTCCATTACCCCTAAAGGAGTAGGAAACCTAAGGTATTGATGGTAGGTGGATGCGACTCCCTTAAGCTTGTGGACCCATTTTCGTCCAATAATAGCATTGTAGGGTGAAGGCGTGTTCACCACACTGAAGCGAGCGTCAACTTTCATGGGACCTGCGTCCACCTGCAAAATAATATCCCCGAGAGGCTTCGTAGCCGTACCATTGAACACATAGATGGTATAGTGCGAGGTCAAGAGTTGCTCGTCATTAAGCTCCATACGTTTGAAGGTATCGTAAAACAGGACATTTACGGAGCTCCCTCCATCAATGGGGATTTTCTTTATGTTGCATCCTGCGATTGGCAAAGTGAGGATCAAAGGATCGTTGTGATCTTCCATGTCATCCTCAATGTCCTCGGCTTCGAAGGTTAGAGGTGCGTCCATCCATTCTTCGTGCTCTTCCACTTCTTTTCCGTCTAAATTGTAAAGCTCACAATTGTCTTCAAATTGCTTCCTCAATATTTTCCCTATTTGTGCAGTTAGGGTTGGTTCTTTGCTTTCCGAGCAGGATATAGTATTCAGTGTGCGATTACCCTCTGGCAATTGGACCTCGTTTCTTTGTGTTTGGCTCTGTCTTCCGCCCCAGCCTTCTCTACGTAATTTTGAGATCCCCTGCATCTATCAGCTTTTGTATCACTATCTTGAGATTTTTGCACTTCTCTCGTTGGATGCCCGTAGAAGCAAAGTGGAAATCACACGATACTCTTTGGACTCCTCCGAGGCCGGTGGTTGCTTCCCCTTAGACCCCGGGGCCAGTCTAAGTTTTCGCGGTCCTTGATTTCCTTTAAAATGCGTGTGTAGCTGGTATTGAGCTTCGTGTAGACTCGGTCTTCAAATTTTCTACCACTCCTTTTGTGGTCATCTTTCTGATCCTTTTCGTGTCTGGTGGATCTGTTAGCTTGTTCCGCGGAGTTGGTCCGTGGAGGTCGTTGAGCCTGTGCTCTTGGGTTCTCTCTTTGAATTTCTTCCAACCTCGCGTGTTTTTCGATGATTATCCTCAAATCTCCCTCGTGGTTGGGGTGGTGCCGTGGATTTCGACAAACAATGGGCTCATCCCGTCAAGTCCCCATTTGTAACAGTTAATACTCACCACGGGGTCCACATGTCCTATGGCTTGACATATCTTGTGCCACCTATCCGTGTATTCTCGAATGGACTCCTTATATTTGATTGCAAGCGAGAAAAGCTTGTCCATCCCTGTGTTCACAACCTTGTTATACATGTAGGTGGCCAAGAATTTTTCAGTGAGCTGATCATACGAATCAATGCATCCTGGCTTGAGGTCATCAAACCAAGATAACGCGGATCATTTCAGGCTTGAAGGAAAGTATCTGCAAAGTATAGCTTCGTCATGGTCCCACCTGCCATTACCCCCGTTGTAATATCGTAGGTGGGCAGCGGGATCCGTGGATCCGTCGTAACACTCAAAGGATGGGACCGGACACTTCGGGCAGTATGGTATCCGTAGCCAACCGCCGTGCTAGTGGGGTAGTGTTGGCCTCCTTCATAACCTGTTCTAGTCTTTCACCTCCTTGCCTGGTCTTGATTTGATTGATCTCTGCTAGCATCTCTGCGCGAAGACTTTCCATTGCCAAACAGTGCTCTTCCTGAATGGAAGACCGCGTCTTCCTTGTAGGTTGTGACGTCGTGGCCTCCTCTTCATCATAGTAGTCTGAAGTGTCCGGATGGTAGTCTGCGTCAGACCTTCTATCATTTCGCGCACCTCTTTGGGGTATTCCTCTTTGATTGACTACCGCAGGTATGTTTTCGAGGATCATCCTCCGGTCTCTATTATGTACCGCCGAGTTAGCCTCGTCTCCGCTGATTCTCTAGCTCCCGCGCTTTGGAGGATCTTGTCTCTTAATTGCCGGGTTCTCTTGGGCTAGTAAGGCCACCGCGTCCCGCGTATGTCTGCGATTCCTTTTTAGCTCTTCTAATTGCGCCAATATCTCTGCCAGATGGTTTGATTCTTGACTTGTTCCTATCTCGTACTGAGCTTGTCCCTCGGGGGCCGCGGTGTTGATTTCCTCTACTAACCGTCTACCCGCTCGATCATTCCGTAGGATCCTGTGTGCGGTTGTGCGTTTTGTTCATTAGTCTCGCGGCATCCCGTAAGGAAGGTTACGGATTACGGATTCGCTGCCGCTTCTCGAGGTTCGAGTAGGCCTGGTTGTAGCTGTCACTTTGGAGGCGACCACTTGAGAAGTTCCTTCGTTAGGTGTAGCGACTTTTTGCCGCCGCGGCCTTCTTTGCTCCATTGCAATGATGCCCGCATCTCGAAAGGAATGTTCTTTCCGCTCCATTCTCGCGTCTTGTCCCCTAGCTATGAGTCCCGCGCCCTTCATTTGCTCCTTGTTACTACGGCATAGTCCTAGGTGCCTCTTTTGAAGGTACCTTTGTCTTCCCCCTATCTTTGTTCTTTTTCATTGTAATATTCTCAGAGACAGAGCATGGAGGTAAACCGAGACAAAGAGTCCACGGGTTAGCTGTTAGTTCAAACTTGATTTCATAAATTCGATTTCTAGTGGCAAAGAGTGTATTCGAGCTATTGGTTTAGCGAAAAGTATGAAAAACCTAGACGGATGTGCGGAATTAATTGGGATAAGTCCCATGGGTTGCTTTTCGCAAAAAACCCAGATCTATTAGTGTAAATTATGTGCGAGATACTAGTTAAAACATAGATCCGTTGGTTAGAAGTTGCCTAACGCCCGGATCTGTTGGTGGAAAATACATTGGACATAAATATGTGTGAAAAATAGCCCAAAACACAGATCTGCTAGTTAAAGGTTATAAAAGACCCAGATCTGCAGGTAGAAAGTACAAAGAATACAGATATGTGCGAAAAATGAGTTTAAACATAGATCTGTCTGTGTTGTAAGTAAAATTTTTGAGGTAGAGGCTATAAAGTCACAAGAAAAAATAAATCTGTTTCTAGCGCCATATTGTGAACACGGAAATCACGTAGGCATCCACGTGTTCACAAACAATCTCAGTGTGAACTGAATGTATGTAATAAAATGTGAATATAGCATAAGACTCGTAGATAAATGTTGATTCATTGATTTCAAACCCCGCGGGTTTGTCATGATCTCATCAACATTCAAAATAGCAAATCTAAGACGTAAAGACGTAAATAAAGACATATGAAAACTAAATGTAAAGGAGACAATGATTTACGTGGTTCAACACTAAGGCCTACATCCACGGATGCTCTGGGTATTCACTATGAAGTAAATGGTTACAAGAATAGTTGCAAGACTGTGTTCATCAAACCCATAGGTTGATGTTCGTACTTACTTCTCTCTGATCTTTCCTATTCTCTCCTATTCTCTCCATTGTCTAGTTCTCTCCCAGTGTCCTCCTATTTTCATGTTTGGAAGGGACATATATATACAGCTAATTTAGGTGGGTCCCTTGGAAAAGAGTTGTTGAGGTCTTATCTTCTTGTATTCTGTGCATAGTCCGCGGACTTCCTTGTCATTCCGCGCCTTCAAGTGTTTCTATGTTCATTACGCCGACCCGCCCCGCTCTCTCCGTTGGCTATCCGACACGTGCCTCCGAGCAAAGACTAAATGCGAGTGGTTGGGGCGGTCCGATCATGCTGTGCGATGTCGGTCTTCTCTTGTCACGTCTCGTGTCGGTTGGACCTTCCCAGTAGTTGATTATGCCTCACCTCGTGATGAGGTAAAGTGTAACGAGTAGTTCTTGGGTGTTACGTGGGGATATCTTCCTTTGACACTCCTTCATCTTCGACCGTTGAGCTTGACAGATGGCACGCCGTCTAGATCCTATGGATACCCCTATTGTGTCATCCATTTTTATGACGTGGCCTCCACGTGGGCTTTGCTAGTACACGTGGTGAGGGAGATAAATAAGTGTACTTACACTCTTTTCTACACACACAAAATGTACTTTCAAGTCCTGATTAGTATTTGGTTTTATCTCTTCCCTCTCTGTTGTATGTATGTCGAACCAGTAGTAGTACTCCTATTCTATTTATTTTCATCCATTTACTCTCTCTCTCATGAAGTGCACCCGAATGGTCCCACTAGAACCGTAGCTTGATCCCAACATCTAACTGAATATAAAAATCCACTAAAAAACTTAGCCAAAGTGGAAAAAACATAACGGGATGTTTGTTTCATGGTTTGTTGGGATTTTCAACCTCACCGTTTCGAAAAAAAAAAAAAAAAAACCTCTCCGAAATTCAAAATCTTTAACTTTATTTCCTTATTATTGGTGAGCAGATTCATCTCCCACGTTTTGCGGGGAAGTTATCCCGCTCAGCGGTTTCTTTGTCGTTCGATCACGTTAAAACCCGCATCCAACACCTTGAACCCTTTAGGGAAATGGTGGGTCCTTTCCGAAAGTAGTGGGTCCTTTCAACGCGAATCCAACCATTGATTCGATCATCTAATCGGTAAAGCGTTCGGCTTGAAGATGATATACTTCCCACAAAACGGTGCGGGATAAGCATTTGTCATTATTGGTATATCTTTGTTGTTTTGGGGCTCGGTCATTTTTCTTTTTCTTTAGCAAAACAAATAAAATGAAATAAAAGATTCCTCTTTTTCCAGCAAATTGGAAGAAAAATACAAGTAACCGTTTCTTTTCTTAAATGTAAACATGACATTGCGTGAACGTTTTATTTTAAAGATAAGCTAAATTGTGATCCGTGATGATTTAACTATTTGCATTGCAACTATGAAGATTAAAAGAAAATATTCCCTTTTTTTTTTTTTTTTTTTTGCAAAGAAATGATTTCCGTAAATGGTGATATAGTATTATAATCGCAATGAAGGATCCAAAATTATGCTCGCCCTCTTTTTATTTTGTATTTTACTTTTACCATTGAGTAGGTACACTGTTTCATCTTTGTAAGACTGTTGGTGGCATCAAAATGTTCCGGCTAGCTTCCTTGCAACAAACACACCCTAGCTAGCTAGTTTTGTCACTTTGTAGTGCCGTTTTCGAAATACAGGAGCAGTAATTATTTACAGCTACTAACCCAGATCCAGATTGCATACATTGTTGGAATTCATTTGGTGTTTCAATTACGTGGTTAAATAATAAACAATTTAGCATTGTGACATTCCTTTATGGTATTACGTATTAGCATAAACTTTTGATTTTCAGATGATATATTTCTAATGTTTGCATGACGATCACATGCATGCATATCCTACAACAGAAAGTCTATTTTTGTATTTTATGGTGATCCCCCACCTTCAAGCTCTTGACTTTATGTCCTCGTCATTATTATTGTATATTGTTAGGGTATTTACAAAAACAGTCCCACTTCCATATTCCGGTTTACAAATAGATCCCACTGTTACAAAGAATTTACAAAATAGTCAGTTTTCTGTTAACCACATAGTTATGTCATCAGTAAGAGTTAAGTCAGATGGTTAAATTACCTATTTGTCCCTGAAAACCTAATAAAATCTAACTAAACTACACTGGATCTCATTTAGTTCTTGCCATTTTTCTCGATGAGTTGAGTTCTTCTCCTCTGCAACTATGGAAAAGGGGTGAGTTTCAGTTATCAATCTTCTTTGTCTTATTTTTTTCGTAAATAGTTTCATTCCCTCTGCCTCCTTCTTCATCACGACGAGTTATTGAGTTCAATCGCCTAGTTCTTAGATTTGAGTTTTTTTTTTCATGAACCCTAATTTCGAAATTGGGGATTTCTTGCCGTAAATTTACTTTGTTCGGTTTTCATTCGATTTTATGCTAACCCAATTGAGAATTTGGACGATTGGTTTCTGATACCCTAATTTGCAAATTGTTCATCAAGTTCACTGATTTTGAATCGATGATTAAAGGGTGTTGTGTGTATGATTTATCAGTGAAGATGAATGGGTATTTGGAGCGGATATCGTGGTTACGAATGACTTTGATGGAGTAGTTCGTGAACTGCAGCTTGGTGGTGGTGGTGGTGTTGCTTGGTGGTGGTGGTGTTGTTGTCAAGCTTGGTCACGGGGTGAAACCGAATGAGTTCGGGATTGTTACATGGAACCAAAACTTCAGCCCGCATTCAGGATCGTTACATCACATATCCTAGAAGGTTCACCGCTTCCTCTCTTGGGTTTAGCCGCCGCCCGCCACCACCACCACCACCACCACCACCGTACTTCTTCATCACCATCACCTCAAGACAACAACTGAGTAAGGGTATTTAGGACAAATTTAGACTGTTTTTCTCAAAACAGTTAAGTCGGATGGACAAATACCACTTTGTAAGCACTAATTAAAGCTGTGATCATTTTGTAAAACCAATTATGAGAGTGTGACCATTATGTAAAACACCCTTGTTGTTATTATACCTAGTTCAGAAAGTCCACAAGAGGTGTCAGTAGCCAAAAAGATGGGATGGGATCCACAAGAGACACCCACAGAAATTAAAAAGCGGACAAACAAAAAAAACAACAAGAATTCCACTTCCGACCGACTGACCATGAAATTAAAAGAATGGGGGTGCTTCTTTTACATTTCAAAGATTCCACATGTGCCCAACAGAAATATGCAATACATTTCGAAAATTCCGACGAGGCTTAGATTGAGTTATTAACTTTCAGTTCACCATAAACTGGCGTTAAGCATTTTCCGAGATGGCTACCTGAATACCTGTATCAAACTTCAGTCGAATGCATATTTCTCGTTTAAGCACAACGTACGTGTAGCCCAAAAAAAACACCGGTTCTTGACATTCTATGTAATGAAGGGACGACCGGGGATTGCAAGTTCGCAACCTTGTCAAGCCTTGACTTTCTTTCCACATCTCTATTTTTACTAGCATATCTTTGTGGATTGTGGTTGAGGGATTAAAAGCTATTCAATGGAGGTTTAGGTTAGTCAGGACTATAAGCACACTGAGATTTGAGAGATGGGGACCAAAGATGATCGACCTGTGAACTGCTTAAAGGGAGAGTGGGAGACTGTAGCATATATTTTGCTGTCCTCTTGGGTCTTCCCATGAATGTACATAATCCTGCAGGTTCGTTCGGTCAGTGGTCCCCTGAATGTCATTAATTTCTATTGTCCTCCTGAGTCGTATGTAACCCCCCAATCATTTCTTTTTGCTGCCCGAAATTGAAAATCCATTTCTAGGGATATTTACATGGTTGACATTAAACAAAACCAGATTGTGCAGGAGCTGGATATCTATATTCTTCTCCATGCCCACTCATCTTTTGAGCGTAACTCCCCTAATCAACAAATGCCTTGGAGAACAGAGATAACGGGTGCTAATTGCTAAGTAGAGAGAAGCTTTTTAGCGCTACTAGCCTACTGCTTTCATCATCTAATTCTGGTTATACTCAATGTAAGGGAATAGTTCGTTCAAATCTTCGTGACATTGAAATTTTTTGGAGCATTTGTTTAGATGATGCTTGGAAAATTAGGTCGTTGCGGATGGAGCTCAAAGCTTTACAAACTCTCTTCCAATACACTCTTATTGCTCATAAATTAATAGCATTTGCTACTATTACTATCTACAAGGACCCCTCCGCATCTTTTATGGCAAGAAACTGTGCCTACGTCTTCCGTGTAAGATGTTGTACTGAGTACTATAGACCCGGCCCCTCCTATATCTATAGGCATCTTAATGGTGTAGATTTGGACTGTTTATGATAAAGCATGATCCTGTCCAGTTCACAAGGATATGATTCAGAAGTTTAAGATGGCTAGGACAACCTTGCAGGCAAACAAATATTTTCTTTTTTATTGTCATGATTGTAACTCTGTGCTTAGATAGTGAGACTGGGACCCACTAGGACAACCTTGCAGGCAAACATAATTTAAAGCGCTATTGAACGTCGCGCTATAGTTTCTAGGTTCTATAATGGCTTTATCACTTCTGGACATTCTTCAATTGTACACATATTGGGCATACGAGGCCAGCCGCTGAGAACAACGTAGTTCTCATTTTTCCGTCAATTTGGCACATTTGGGCATCACTTTTTGATTTTATGTATTTTACCTCTGGTTTTGTCCACAAAAACCGTGCACTCTTCTAGCCCTGACGAATTTTTTGTTTTTTTCTTCAACAAGGCCAATGATCCCTCAACAACTGGCATGAGCCAGATTGGAGGTACAGACCAGTGCATAGTAGACTTATGTTTTTTTTGCCTTTTTTTTTTTTAATAATCGAAGGCCTTCAAAAAGGCAAACAGTTTGTCTCAAGTGCTGGAGATAGCCAAGCAGGAGAACAAGACTGGTACAGATAGACTTACTGGGAACCGTAAGAAAGACAAATAAAAATTAAAGAACCTAAACTTACAACCAAAGGAGATATTTATTTTTATTTTTTTGATCAGCAAGTGTAAAATTTTTATAGAAGAACGCCTACCAGGGGTAAGCAAAAAAGGCTCCGGACTGCAACTAGACAAGAGAATAAATCATCAAGGACTATAAAGGCTTCATTCACAACTGAAAAGGTTGCCAACACTACAAACCAACTGTGGGAGAACAACTTTAACCTTGCAATAATTCTATCAAGATAGGTGAATGCCCTGACGACTTGGAGGAAGTAAAAAATTACAACCAACAGGAACATCGACTCACAACACACCGCTCCCAAGCCCTCCGAGGAATTCTGGCTTAAAGGAAAAATGTCACGCATCTCAGCAGAAGAATGATAGTAATAAAAACACAAACATCAGCTATAAAAACACAAATAGCTAATATAAACTCCAAGAAGAACTAAGAACACAAATAATACCTAAGAACACAAACATCAGCAACAAAATCATCCCCAAGAGAAATTGATGAAAGACCCTCGTAGTTATAAAAACCTAAGAACAAATAGCTAATATAAACTCCAAGAAGAACTTCAAACACATACTCTTTTCACATCCAAACAATCATAAATCGGATACAACTTACACTCATAGCAGATATATGTACTTACTGCCCAAGCCCTCTATAGGTTTTAATGACAGAAGTATATGGTTTGCTCACACAACTGTGTTGAGACTGATTTCATTAAGTGGTATTTATATGATTACATTGGAATATACATAACAAGAATAGCAAATAAATAGCTACAGCTGAAGAATAGAGAAGGGAAACCTAATTAGCTAAAGAATAGGTACAATAGTTATCCTACCGAAGACTAGGAAAACTAGTTACAACCATATGTACGTGTATGTACATGTTCAAGTTTATCAATAGTCCGATAAACTTAATACCCCCTCAAGTTGGAGCGGTAGAGAGCCGCAACGAACGCCCAACTTGCTAACCGACGGCCAAACCATGGAGCTCCTAGTGGCTTTGTAAAAACATCGGCAAGTTGATTGAAGATCAAGATGTTGTGGTAAAATCAACCCACCGAGTAACTTCTCACGAACAAAGTAACAATCGATTTCAATATGTTTAGTCCGTTCATGAAAAACCGGATTCGAGCAATATGAATTGCGACTTGACTATCACAAGAAATCTGATAGGGAGAGGACATGAAAGTCGCAGTCATCAAAAAGATACCTCAACCATTGCAGTTCGGCAGTGAGATTAGCTAAAGCTCTATATTCTGCTTCAGCAGAAGAACGAGCCACGGTAGGTTGTTTCTTGGATTTCAAGAATGGACTCATCACCTATGGTGACAAGATAACTGTCGTGGAACGACGAGTGAAAGGGCAACCTGCCCGGCCCAACTGTAGCCATGCGAGAGGTAGCGAATCGGATGAAGATAGAAAAATACCATGGCCAATTGTGCCTTTTAGGTAACGTAAAACCCGATGAGCAGCATCAAGATGAGCTGTGTGGGGTTTTTGCATGAATTGACTTAAATAATTCACTGAGTAAGTAATATCTGGACGAGTAACGGTAAGATATAGTAGACGCCCAATGAGACGTCTAAATTGACTTGGATCAGTTAAAACCTTACCATCAGTAGGTAGTAACTTGAGATTTGGTTCCATCGGAAAGATGAAACACGAGCCCCCGTGAGGCCAGAGTCCTGAAGAATATCTAAGACATATTTGCGTTGGCAGAGAAAAATACCTTTAGGTGAACGAGAAACTTCAATGCCTAAAAATATTGCAATCGACCAAGATCTTTTATAGAAAAGTAAGAAGCGAGGCGTAACTTCAAAGGATTTAATGAAGTTATCATTCTGTGCCAGTGATGATTATGTCATCGACATAAACAAGAACAAATATTGAAGTTGTTCCTTGGTGATATGTGAAAAGAGAGTTATCACATAGAGATTTTTGAAAACCCTCAGCTAGTAAAGCGGATGAGAGTTTGGCAAACCATTGGCGAGAAGCTTGTTTTAAGCCATAAAGAGATTTCTTAAGTTTGAGAACTTTAAATTCACCTTTTCGAGCCATACCGGGAGGCATTTTCATATAGATATCTTCATCTAGATCACCTTGGAGGAAAGCATTGTTGACGTCTAATTGATGTAGAGACCAGCATCGGATAGCTGCGACAGACAACAAAACACGTAAAGTAACCAGCTTGGCAACTGGAGCAAAAGTATCATAGAAATCGATACCCTCTTGTTGCGTGTATCCTTTGGCAACAAAACGAGCCTTGTATCGTTCTATAGAACCATCAGGATTAAACTTAATCTTGAAAACCCATTTACAACCAATGGCAGTCTTGTCAGGTGGTAAGTCCACCAGTATCCAAGTGTTGTTGGCTTCCAAAGCCAAAATTTCTTTTGCCATTGCCGCACGCCATTTTGGGCATTTAAAAGCCTGAGAGAAAGTTCTAGGCTCCTCATTAAGGAGAATAGCAGACAAAAAGGCCTTATGAGATGGGGTGAATTTATCAAAGGATAAATAATCAATCGGGATAGACAAGAAGACTTACACTTAACAGCAGAACAATGATAGTCTCGTAAATAGGCAGGTGGATTACGATCACGTGAAGGACGAGAATCTGGTGCTGGAATAGCTGTTTGAGTGACGGATTCTGCAACAGATGATGGTTGCAGTACAGAACTGGAGTCACGAGTCTGTGTTGTAGGACAAGACGAATCTGGAGCAGTGGTAGTCTGGAGAGAATCCAAGGGAGAAATAGGATGATGCATACTGTCGTGATTATCAGAGGGTAAAGCAGCGGGAGAGTCTATAGAAACTGAGGATTCTGCATGAGCAGAAGATTCACAGATTGATTGTGAAGTTGGATCCATAGAAATAGGATTGATACTGGTTTCTGTAGAATGAAAAATAGAGTCAAAATATTCGGTCTACGATTGATGCACAAAGCGCCGGTGCGAGATAGAGTATTAGGTAAATCCATAAAAGGAAATCGATTTTCATGAAAGACGACATCACGTGAAGTAGAGATAGTCTTGGATTCTAGGTCAAAGACTTTGTATCCTTTTTGACCATGAGGGTAACCAACAAATATACCAGGTTTGGCACGTTGGTCGAACTTATGCGAGACCTTTACGTTTCTTGCAAAACATAAAAAGCCAAAGACACGCAGATGTGTGTAATCTGGTGAAGTATTTAGTAACTTCTCATAAGGCGTTTTATGAGAAAGAACTGGAGTTGGAAGCTTGTTGATTAAATAAGCTGCAGTGAGAATACATTCTCCCCAAAATCGAAGAGGCAGATTAGATTGAAATCTAAGTGATCGAGCCACATTTAAAAGATGGCGATGTTTCCGTTCCACAACACCATTCTGTTGTGGAGTGTAGATACAACTGGTTTGGTGCAAGATACCATTTTATTGAAACCACAATTGTAATTCTTTAGACTTGAATTCAGACCCATTATCAGAACGGAAAGTCTGTAGTTGGGGAATGAGTAATGTGTGATTACCGGATGAGATAATTGGATATGGAATTACCAAATTGAGTAATAACAAAATTAAAAAAATATTTGAGAAATTTCAAAGTTTCAGATTTTACTTTCATGAGATATACCCATGTGCATCTAGTATAATCATCGACAATTGTAAGGAAATATCTAGCGCCAGTGTAAGATTCAGTTGCAAAAGGTCCCCAAATGTCAGCATGCACTAATTGAAATGGACGAGATGTAAAAGAAACACTTTTATTAAACTGAAGACGAGTTTGTTTCGCCCTAGGACATACATCACATGCCTGACTTGACTGAGAACGAATAAAAGAAAACTTGCTTGCTAGAAAACGAAAACAATCCACACTAGGGTGGCCTAAACGATGGTGCCATGTATCCACCGGTTTATTCGCAGTTAATGATAAAGCAACTGGATGAAAGATAAAATGGTAGAGGCCAGCAACTTGCTTACTCCATCCAATCACCTTGTTCGTGTGATGGTCCTGGAACACACATGAGTTTTGTGAGAACTTGATACAACAGGTGGTTGTAGATGTCAGTTGACTGACAGAAATCAAATTGAACTTAAAACTCGGTATATAGAAGACATCGAGTAATTTAAGATTAGGAGATAAATTAACATGTCCAATATGAGTCACAGAGGTATGGGTACCATCTGGTAATTGGACACTGATTGGTGTCGAAACCAAAGAATAATTAGTGAAAAAAGAAAGAGAAGAGCAGATGTGGTGAGTAGCACCACTATCTACGATCCATACATGATGAGAAACGGACAGGGAAATACCCGCAAAATTGGCCGATGGAATGGCAAAGAGAACCAAAGATGATCTGGATCAAGAAGGGAGAGCGTCGTGCATATTGTGCAGCACTGATTTGCGGTGCAGCAGGAGCAGATGAAGCGGATGCAGCAGGAGTAGTCATTGCAGCAACAAGAAATAGTGTTGAATCTCTCGGCTTTGACAAATCCTTAGGATATCCATTCAACTTCCAACAGGTCGTCTTAGTATGACCATGCTTATTGCAATGATCACAAAAAGGACGCTGGCGTTTGTTGTTACCAGCATTGTTCCGTGGGTCGCTACGAGAAACATTAAGAGTTGCAGATTCAACGGTAGGAATAGAAGAAGAGTGAATACCTTGCTGCGATTCTTCCTGCCTGACATGATTGTAAATCTTAGCAGGTGACGGCATTGGCTCCATGAGAAGAATTTGGCTACGGAGAGCAGAAAAACGATCGTGCAATCCCTGCAAGAACTCCATCGATCTGTCTTGATTGTGATGGTCCACATAATTCTTCCCTGCGCGACAGATACAAGGTTCGATAGGTCGGAAGGCATCGAGCTGATCCCATAGTGATTTGAGATGAGTAAAATACATTGCAACACTCAAGTGATCTTGTTTCAGGGTTGTAATGGACTGCTTGATTGCATATAGTTTGGAAGCATTGTGATGAGAAAACCTGGACTTGATTTCGAGCCATTGTTCTCGTGCGAAGGAAAATTCTGGGTACTTGGTCGGATCTCCTGGATCTACCGAATTGGAAATCCAAATACCCACCGATCGTCGCAATAATCCAAGTGTGGCAAATCAGTTTTGCTTGGTTGGCTTCTCTATAGTTCCATCTACATAACCCAATTTTCCTTCGCACTTAGAGCCTTCATCATCCCTCGTCCCCGTGTGCAATAGTTTTCACTTGTGAGAAGAGGAGAATAAATAACGAAGTGGGATTATCGGACGGATGCACATAGTATGGGCTATTAGGAAATAAGACAGTGTCTTTTTCAACACTGGAAGAATTCGTTTGATCATCTTCGAGAGTCATATTGACGATTAGGTTGTAGAGAAAAAAAAATAACCTAGCTCTATACCATATAGGTTTTAATGACAGAAGTATATGGTTTGCTCACACAACCGTGTTGAGACCGATTTCATTAAGTGGTATTTATATGATTACATTGGAATATACATAACAAGAATAGCAAATAAATAGCTACAGCTGAAGAATAGAGAAGGGAAACCTAATTAGCTAAAGAATAGGTACAATAGTTATCCTAACAGAAGACTAGAAAAACTAGTTACAACCATATGTACGTGTATGTACATGTTCAAGTTTATCAATAGTCTGATAAACTTAATACCCTCGCATAAGGAGTAAAATGGCTTAAAGGTCTTACGTCGAGGTATACCAAAAAGAAGTGCAGATTGAAATCCAATAAATCATCCCAAGTGTTTAAGCTAAGAAATTCGTTCAAGAGAAGGAGTTGAGTTAAAAGATCAAGAGAAGCTCGCCGAGAAGGAATGAAAAACCCTTTAGACATCCAAGTAGACCGACCGAAACCATCAACAGAATGTACCTTGCCTTTATACCAAATATATATACTTACTACCCAAGCCCTCGCATAAGGAGTAAAATGGCTTAAAGGTCTTACGTCAAGTTATATCCAACATAAGTGCAAACTTATATCCATCTTAAAACCCCAATTGCATCCCTCAGCACAAAAAAAGAGACAGATAACCCAATAAACTTCCAAGGAAATCCACAGACCAGCCTCAGACCAACTCAAAGTCATCACACTACCAAGCCGATAAGGGATAACATCGAATCCTTCAAGATTTATTTCAGGAATTAAGAAAACTTGACTGAACATAACTAACCAGGAGGAATAACATCCCTTACTAAAACCAATACTGAACCAATTCATGAGATAATTCAAACCCACACCCTCATCTTCCAACTTGATCATATAATTGATTCCATACTCCAAAAGAGCAACCGAAGTTAAGCCCACCCGATCATCAGCAAATAGACATGGACATGGTAGTTTGATGGTCAGGTCCATAGTGGCTTCAATACTATTCGATGGTCCAGAAAAAAAAAATTAAAAAAACCATTCGATGGCTCCCACCAGTTGTTCTTTTCTCTGCCTGCACCTCAAAGTTTGCGTGGACCATAAAGATGCAATTAATCCGCTTATCACAGACAGATAGCATATCACTTTTGCTTATCAAAAAGGTCAAAAAAAAGAAAGATAGCATATCACTTTTAATGAAACTGGTCCCACTCGGATTCTCTTCTAATATCCTCCTGGGACAGTCTTTTTTAATTGTCTTATCTGTCTGTCTTCCTAAGACCTAGACCCACATATAAGTAGTAATCAAGAGTACAAAACAAAGCTAGGCTAAGTTTGCCTGTCTGAGCGGTGGTCAGGATTTGTCCGTGGGAAAGATAAATAAATGGATGTGGTTCTCCTGACCACCCCTACAACTCGCACACGTGGCATTAATTCCAATATTATGAATGAAAAATGAATACTCAAGTCAAGATATGGATTTCAAAAATTATAACGGGGAGGTTCGAACTCATGACCTATTGTGACATAAGAGTGGCCTCTAACCAGTGTTCCACCTTGGTTGGAATTGATAGAAAAGATAAATCAACAGTGGTGGTTTGTTCAACTTAAATACCATAATTGCTTTATTAATTAGTGTTTCACTAATTGCACATAATAAATAATCTATTCATTATAAAGTGTTTTATTAATTAGTGTTTCACTAATTGCTCATAATAAATGACTAATCATTTTTTTAATTATAAATGTTTTCACAATTAATTATAATATTTATTTCTATTGATAAGTTATTTTGATAAATAGAATCAATAGACATTTTCTGCGACAATGAGTAGTAGAAGAGGTGGAGGCCGAAAGATTAGTGGTGGTTAAGGGCGGAGCCAAGCGCAATTATATTTATGTTTGTTCTTTTATCGTAAAATGGGATACAAAGTCCATTTTTCACATGTATCCAACTTGCCAAGAATTTTTTTCTCACTCTCTCCTCAAAATCCTGGCCCCGCCCCTGGTTTGTGGTGGAAGAAGTAGTGACGGTGAATGCTGGTGAGTAGTGATGGACAATATTAATTTTATGTTGTCGTTACAACATCGATAACATTGTAGTGTGGAAGATGTGGTTGGTTGTTTTTAACACTTTTGATAAAGGAAGGTACCATATATTTCAGGGATGATATCATACAAGACAATATTTTCATGATCGTAGTTGGATCACCCAAGTGGTACCCCTGTTATCTTTGGTACTATATCGTATAAATCATGATTTTTAATGTTAAAATAAAATTGATTGCAATACAAAAAAAGCATATATACACGGAAAAATAAATAATGAAACTAATCAATTGACGAAATTTTGTTCAATCTAAACCTCATACATGGCATTTATGATTGAAAATTAGAATTGCGTCCAACAACCTACATGGGATGGGCGGCAGTGATGGTGGCAGTGGTGGAGTCAAAAATTTACATTGAGGAGGCCTATTTTAAAAAAAAAAAAAAAAAAAAAAAAAAACATGTAAACTTTGGTGGACTAAACCATAAATATATATGGACAAAGTACTATTTATAAAATAAACTAAAAAATTAATGTAGTTATTAAAAATTTAAGGGGTTAGAGCCAGGTTACTCAACCCTTGGCTCCGCCACTAGGTGGTGGTGGATAAAAAAAAATGGTTTCATATCGTTTTATGGTGGTGGCGGGTATTGGTGAACAAAAACATATTATGCTAATTTCGTAACGCCACAAAATGTGTAACGTTATATTATAAAGTTTAAAACGTGGTTGATCATTCTAATATTAAAATAAACTCGATAAAACACATGTCCATTTTAAAAAATTGGTGCAATTAATTGTCATGTTATGTAATAACTAAACGAACGACACGAATCAAGATCAGAACATATGAAATTATTTATTATCGATTTGTTTATGTAAAGAGTGGTCAGGGTTTGTCCTTGGCAAAGATAAATGATTAATTAAATTTCTATTCTAAATGTCCCTTTAATAATCTAACATAAATACATAATTTTACTAAAAAGTATATTAATTCTAATGGTGGTAGTGGAAGTAGGGTTAGTATAAGCGGTGGAGGGTGTTTGTGAATGGTGGAGGCGGTAACATTACTATTTGTGGAATAAATAGTGGCGGTGGATGGTTTTTATGATGGTGCGGGTGTTAGTAATAGTAGTGTATACTAATAGTTTTTGCTTTTTAGTGAGTTTTATTGTATTGTGAAAGATGTAATTGGTTGTTTTTAGCACGATTGATAAGGACAAAAACCAAATATTTCGAGGATGATACCTAACGTATAAGACAATATGATCATGACTGTTCGATCACCCGTATTATATAAAGGCAATTGGTGTACCCGCGTAAGAGAACATTATCGCTCTCTCAAGTACTATTACATTCTTTTTCCTGAAAGACCATCAATGTTGAGTTGTTTCGCGACAACTACCTACAAAGACAACAACTTTCACTCAATTCCCGATATAAAACCTTATTGACCGGGAAAATGTATTTGCATTCTAAAATATTTGTTTGAAAATTATGTTTGTTCATCAAAATCATCATAAAAACTCTAAATCATAAATCTAAATTTCGCCTCCGATGTTTATAGAATATTTTTTATATTTTACATTCTCAAATCATGCGACCTCTTGATGAAAAATCAACAATATCAAATTACGGATCAATATGTATAGGTTTCATTCACTGGGTTAGAAGGTAGAGTAGACACGGATGGGTAGATCACACGCGAACATGACCGAGAATACTTCAATAATTTGGTCAAGAGATAAGTTCAAAATTTTAAGATTAACTTTCTATAGGACTAATTAGATCGGCTTCGATAGAGCCGACTAAAATATGGATTAATAATAATTTTCACGTAAGACAATTGCAAAACATAGTTTGGCTAACTCGCCTATGTAAAGAGTGGTCAAGATTTGTCCTTCCTCAATTGCTATGTTATGTGATAAGAAGGTGATATCTAAGATTGAGGTATAATTCAAATCTATTAGATTCATACCATTTACAATTGGATGCCTTGAAAAAAATGACGTGTTGTTATTATTATTACAGTGAGGGATACATTGACCACACTTGCGCAAATAGCTCAATTCGCAAATGATTGGTGTTGCCTATACTGTCTAGAATGCAACGAGGAATTTGAGGAAACAAGGCACCGTACGATGTCCTAGTATTTTGGATATAGTAACTTAGACCCGATGTAATACTTATGTTCTTTTTTTTTTTAGTTTTTCCACAATCTATTTATTTAAGAAAAATGAACATTGCAAATACATAACATCAACAAAAATTAGACAGATTTCGTTTGACAATAATGGCTACTGATGGTCCGGAAACGGCAAAATAAAGGAATTGTTGTAGAAGAATTGTTGGGATATACAACAGATTACTTGATACGAATGAAAGAGGTATAACTATTTCGATTCTGAAATCACATAAAGTTCACAGTAGAAGATGACATCAAGTTTAAAGTTAGTAACAAACATAATATGGATAACTAAAATGTTAAAAACAAACAAGATATATAAACTTAGAAAGTCGTGGGACTTGAAGAGGCCAATTTTGAAAACTACAGTCTTAGAAAGCAACGATCCACAATACCATAATTTTTTTTTATAAATATTCAACTTAGAATATGTCAACTTTTGGTAAAGGATCTATTGACAATCTATTAATTTGAAATAGGATCATGGAGTACAATATGTGTTCAAGGTTCTTTATGAGGTAATGTGTCGCGATTGTATTCCAAGTGAAGGTAGGAACATACTTCTAGTGACAAAATGTCCAAGACTTTTGAAGTTACCAAAGCCTTCATTAAGACGAATTGTTGGGCACAATACTTTGTTGAAGATTTAATGGCAGAGGTTCGCATATATACAATCCCTTCGAAAAGGTAATGGGTACACATTTTAAACATTGTCATCTAATGGGTGTTGAAAAATTACAGAAAAATCATGCCACATTGGATAGTTTGTATCATTCGTTCGATGCAAAAAAAATACTATTCTCTGCCTATTTAGAGGATCGACAACATGACCATGATAGATGAGTCAGCTGGAGCGAAATAAGAGCATGTGGAGACTTTAGGACGATATTGATTAGTTAATTTCACTGAGATGAGCGCTGTTGACGACATATTTCCAAAAAATATTTAAACTTCCATGTTCATGTAGAGCATTATCTCATTATAAGCAATGAACCTAAATAAAAAAGTGTCTGGAAGTTAAGATTATATTTCTTTCGTTTGAGCAAATCTCCGGCGGTAAAATATTAAAGGAAAAAACAAAGTAAAAGGAGAGGAAAATCCCAACTATTTTTATGACAAACACATATTAAATCATAAGGAGTTGATAAGTATTCGGGACACAAATCATACGATATATTAAAACTGAACCAACATCATGGCCCGTGCCGTTACGGAACGGGTTAAGGGCTAGTATACTCCTACAAAAGACAATTGGATTCTACCTACTTCCTTCTGATGAGCGTTTTCTTATTAAAACCAAAATAAATTGAGCTGATCCAACCAAATACTGTATTTATTTTTTGCTAATCAGCTCGACTAATTGTGTGATGTTGTTGTGCTTTACGAATCAACAAAAATTCTCTATATAAAAACAGAGTTTTTTCGAGGGACGTGGTTAACCGAAGCTTCTGGTTGATTCTGGCCCCACCATTCTAACTTATTTTGGTAATTTCGTGTAAAAAAATACGAGAAAATATCTTCTGGACAATCATATTCAAGAAAAATATTTCCTAAATTAACTAAATCTTAAGAAATCATATAAATTACCAAAATAAATTAGAAAAAATCGTATAAACTCATAATTAATTCCTAACATTAAAACATACAAATAAATAATTAATTAAAATCATGTTTATACAATTCATTATGATTAAACTATAAACATTAAGTAATGCATCATGATTATCATCACATATTTGAATCAATCATAAAATTTTAAAAAAGTCCAATGTCCAATTCCACTTCTTAAAATTAAATTAATTCCTAATTACAGTTCCAAGTTGCTAATAATTAAACAAATTTTAATAATAATTGGGATGAAATAGAAAAATTATCCATCAAATTTAGATGATCAGTGATTAAAATTTAAAATAAAAATACCTTTGATGATCAAAGTGTACTTCCTCTGAGGAACATAAAAATAACTCTAACATTTTCTCGAAGGATTTGGGAGAAAAATTGGTAAATCCTGTCAAATAGTTGAAAAAAAATATATTAAATGATTTTTTTAAAGCAAAACCATAAACGTCGATCTAGAGCAAAGAAAACAAGAAAATGTATAAAAAATATAAAAATTGTGGGAAGAATAGCAAAACGAGTTTCAATAATTTTTGTTAGTATTATTCATTTCAAAAAAAGAAAATAAACAAAAGTAGTAGTTACTATACCTAGACATGCACGATATGCTTAGTATTTATTTTTGACAATAATATACAAAAAGAATAAACATTATATATTTTCATTATTATTTTTTATGTGAATTTTGGAATAAATATTTTCATTATATAAGAAATACCAAGGCGATAGCAAAGCACGGCTCTGAATTGTCTAGGTCCCAGACATTGATTGAGCCCACTAATGGGCACCGCCAAAAGATAGTCTTGTGCATGCATCACACGATTGCATTGCCATAAGATAGAATCTCTTTCAGACATAAGAGATTGGTTTGGAATTTGCTTCTTAACTGCATCAAAATAAACAACTACCAAGGAATGCATGGAAGGGGGGGCAGTGTAATCGACACAGTAAGTAGACGGCAATCCACATACCTGAGTGAAGGTCTGAAGAGCCAACTGATAAGCTGAACCTTTGGTATTCCTTTGTTTGGTGAGAATAGTTTATGTTCAAGTTGTAACAAGCCTATGGACACTTTCGGGGATCATGCGCTTCATTGTGCTAAAGATATTGGGTATAAGTTTCGCCATGATGTTGTCCATGATGTTGTCTTTGACATTTGTTACAAAGCCAATGTACTGCCGCAAGGAAGTTTCTCTTGGTCTTCGAGACGGATGATGGTAGAGATTTAAAACCTGCTGATATTCTTGTTCTTAACTGGGAAAATGGGCAAGACGTTTGTATGGATGTTACAGGTGTCTCTCCATTCACTGGTGATGGTTGTTGATGGTGGATTTTCGTTTAAGGTTAAATTTGTAAATAACCGGAAAGCTCATACGCTGACATCTTGTAAAAGATAAAGCCATTTATAAGTGACGGATACTCCTCACTTAATTCACCAAGAATGGAGCATGTAGCAACAATCCCATTCTCGTGAATACATGAAATTCCTCCAGGTTGGAGCATGTAGCAACAATCCCTTCCCGTGAATTTCATATCACCTTGTATTTCCAAAGTACTCATTATCGAGTGTGGCATGACGATCGAGTGTTACTCTTACAGAGTAACACGAACCTCCAAGCACCATAATGAATCATTATTAGTGTGGCATGACGACTGAGTGTTACTCTTCTGCGAGTAACACGAACCTCCAAGCACTATAATGAAATCATGTACGAAATACCCGTATGTGCCGATTCTCGGTGTGTTATACTAGCCCGAGCCCTCTCGGTGTGTTATACTAGCCCGATTGAGCCCCTCTCGGTATGTTATACTAGCCCGATTGAGCATCCCAAGACCGACCATATCGGTCCGGATATGATCGATCGCAGCCATCCAACTCCACAAGCATGATTGGATTTACCCCGCATCAATTCCATCACCCCCAAGCAGGTATGGAATACACACGGCCGACCCCGCGTGGTCGACCATTGGCCTTTGCCTGCCAAGAAACCGTCCATACCAAGCATTATGGGAGGAAAACCCTAAATTAGGGTTTGCGGCATATTACATGTGCCGCAAAACGGTCTCAACCCTCCATCTTCGCAGGTATAGATGGAGGGTGTAGATGTAGACTCAAAGGGCCCTAACATGTCGACACAATCACCATGTGACCGCCTACACACTTGACCAGGTCGGTCAAAACCAACCATGGTTGGTTGCAACACAATCGTCCACCCGAAATGGCACGGTCGCGCGGCTTTGAAAGCCAAAATTAGGGTTCAAGCCATCACGCGCGTCCATCTTCTCCTCCACGAATGGAGGGTCACAGACAGATTAAGCAGGTCCGGTCATACCAGCGTGACCACCGTGGGCCCATCTACCTCTTCATGCGGTCGGCCAAGGCATATCATGCCCGGCCAATCCAAAACGCCCGCTCAAACATGCGTGGTTACACTTCCCAAATTGCAAATCGATCTCGACCACTCAACTTCACCGGACGAATTGGGTGGCTTAGATCACGTTTTCATGGGACGGTGAGACATGGGCGTGAACATCAGCCTACCATCTTAACGCCAAACCAACCGGCCAAGACCGACCAAGCCAGGTCGTCTTGGAAAACGCGGAAAAGAGTATGGCGCGCGGCTTCTTGCGGTATCAAACTTCCGTCGCAAAATCAATCCCGACCACTCCTCTTTGACGGTCAAATTGAGTGGCCCGGATCGCGCTTTCATGAGGGAACGGAATACGGGCACCTACACCATCATGCCGTCAACACGCATGTATGGTCGGTCCTCTCAAAATCCTTCCCATGCTTGGCTTCGACCAAGTCAAGAGTGATGCTTGTGCACCTCTTTAAAAACCCTAATTTCATCAACGGTCCGCAGATGAGTGTCTCAAACATCATCTCATCCGTCCGATTTCACCAGCTTGGTTATACAACCCCGGTCGGGAGTTATTTGGTTAGTGAGGAGTCATTACCCATCACTTTACCACACCGTAATGCAGACATATAATAACACACGATACTTCACAAGTATCGAATTTCGAATAACGCAGTTATTCAATTCAAAGATTACATGCTATCTTTCGTGGATCCACGATCCACATTCCAGACATCAATCATGTCACAAACCGGGGATACTTACTGGGGTATTGGTCTCGGTTTACACGGCGTGCGAGCGTGCAACGCGCCATCACAAGAACGTGTTAGGAAGTCATGGACGGTTAGAGATGAACAGAAAAGTGGGCAAGACCGGTCGTGTGTTACCGACACACAACTCCACTACTCCATCATTCCACTACCTCCACTTCCCACGAGAAACGTGAATGAGGCTCAATGACTTGTATAAATAGGGTCTCCGCCCTATTTCCAACACACAAGGAATAACGGAGAACAACACAAGTTCGGCACGAGACGTAAAATCAACATCCGTGAGCCTCCTTACATTAACCGTAAGCCTGCTCACTTTTCTCGTCACAAGTCATAAGCAAGCCAACACTTTCACAATCTCAACACCTTCTTCGCTTCCCTCCCTAAGATCAACCCCATCTCCTTCACTTTGTGACCGAAACAAGTCCTGAAACGGCCATTTCTTGGTTTAGGCCGGACTTGCACGTATTGATCTCTCGAACCTACAAGCACTCACCGCGCAGTGCATTTGTTGAAGGTTTAGATTCATTCCTCATCCACACCCCAAATTACCAAATTCTCAGGAGTAATTTTCACCCATCAACAATTGGCGACCACAATGGGAGATTGATCTCTCGGTTGTGAAATCGGCCTTCAATACCCAATCTGTTTGGCTAAGTTCCGAGATGGTTGGTCTTAGGATTTCCTCAACAAATTCAAATCCCTGGTCGGTTCCTCCAACGAGGATGCCCCTCTTCCCAACGGCGTAACGAACAGAGGAATCCCAACTATGAGCGAGTTGGCTCGGATACTTGAAACTCAGACGAGGAACATGGAGCTGATCAAAGAAGCGGTAAACGGCATACTTGACCTCCTCATCAAGATGACGTCGGAAATGAGCGTGCAAGGAGACCTTTACACGGGTACTAGTCCCCCTCGGATCAACAGTTTACTACGAACTGGAGGCCAAAGATCGAGGAAGTCAGTGTCTCTAGTGGAAGACTTGTGTGAACTCTTGCACCTCTCGAAGGTCAGCAACGGCGACGTTCTTTGCAGAGTCAATAAAATAGCTCGACGCACACCTTGCTCCTTTCTCGTCCGGGAGTCTCGACGCATCGGAAACATCTATAAATAATGTTACATTCACGAAAGAAGACATGATGGCAGAGGAAGGTCACAACCGAGCCCTACATGTTACCGCACACATCAAGGGTTCAGAGTTCCGGAAGGCCCTTGTCGACACAGGAGCATCTTCGAACGTAATTACTCTCAAGACTCTCAAGACAGCCAAGGTCAGCCCATGCAAGATTGTACGACAGCCCACCACGATGACGGACTTCGAAGGGAATCAAACCAAGCACATACGGGTTTGTCAATTTGAATTTATCGGTAGGACTTTGTTCGGTCACGAGCAAAGTTTGAAGTCATAGAAAAGGAGCCGGACTACCACATGATACTTTGGGAGACCGTGGCTTCACCACAACAAAGTCATTCCTTCAACATATCACCAAAGGCTCAAGACCGTGCTAAATGAGGAGGTCGTCCGTATTCCCGCATCATTGTCTCCGTACGCGCCAATATGTGGAGTGGAGCTATTCGAGTCAAAATATGCTCCGCAGGGAAAGTCCGACAAAATCATGTGCACTCCACTACCCACGTGGGCTTCAATCCCGGAGGAAGATCGACTTACATCGTGGGGCCAAACACCACGACACACTCTCTCCGACGAGACGTCCATCTCCAACCGCGAAACTTCAGCCCATCCTCACGACAAAAGGGAGCGCTCTTTCGAGGCAAGCCGTGATCGAGAAGGAAGACAATATACCGGCGCCGGCGTTAGCAATTAGCAGGAGAGACCATCCGCCTCTCCGCCCAATTGGATGCTTTGCAAGGACGACGGAATACAAGAGGAGGTGTTGGACGCCCGCGATACCTACAAGACGGAACCAATTCCACGACCGACGAGCTCGAGATTGTTAACATCGGAACCGATGAATCTCCTAGGCCGATCTCTACTCGGTTCGACTCTATCCACGAGACGAACGTATTTGAGCCTTGTTCAACTACTTAAGGAATACCAAGACGTGTTCGCCTGGACATACGAAGAAATGCCCGGTCTAGATGAAAAATTGGTCACCCATCACTTACACGTCATGCCTGGATCCAAGCCAATCAAGCAATCTCCGAGGCAATTCAGACATGAGGTAGAAGAACAAATCAAGAATGAGATTCGAAGCCGCTAGCCGCCCTTCATCGACCCATTCACCATCCGACCTGGTTAGCCAATGTGGTCCCTAGTAAAAAGAAAAGCGGACGGATTCGATGTTGCGTGGATTTCGAGACTTGAACAAGTGCTTTGCCCCAAGGATGACTTTCCCCGCCTAACATCGACATGTTAGTAGACGCCACTAGCGGACACGGCATGTTTTCCTTTATGGATGGCTACAGCTGCTACAATCAAATAAGGATGTATGAGCATGATGCAAGTAAGACAACTTTCCGAACCCCTCTTGGCAATTTTTACTATCTTTGTTATGCCATTCGGTTTAAAGAATGCCGGCGCAACCTACCAACGTGCTATGACGGCAATCTTCCACGACATGATGCATAAACAAGTAGAAGACTATGTGGATGATATTGTGGTCAAGTCAAAGGCTCGAGCTGATCACACCAACGTCTTACGGCAAGTATTTGAGAGGTGTCGGAATACAAGTTAAAGATGAATCCTTTAAAATGCGCTTTCGGTGTCTCCTCAGGTAAATTTCTGGGATTCCAAGTGACCGCAGAAGGAATAAAAGTAGACCCGTCCAAGACTCAGGCTATCCTCACAATGCCGCCTCCCCGAACCGTGAAAAGAGCTCCGAGTTTCATGGGAAAGGTAAACTACATTCGACGTTTCATACCGGTTTAGCCTAACTTACCGCCTCATTCACCCCCTTGTCAAGAAAGGAGCCGACTTTGTTTGGACCGCAACCCAACAGAAGCTTTTCGGAAAGTCCAACGAATACTATCATCTCCAACCGTCATGAAATCTCCCGTACAAGGGAAACCGTTGGTCCTCTACACCGCCTTCAGCGACGCCGCCGTAGGGGCTTTACTCGCTCGGAAGACGACGAGGGAATCGAACGTCCCATATACTATTTCAGCCGAATATTGAGGGATGCTTTGAACTCCGATATCCCGTGAGCGGAAAAAGCGTGTTTAGCTTTAATCCATTCCATTCAGAAGTTTAGGAATTACCTACTATCCAACAGGGTGATACTCGTGTCTAAATCCGATCCCGCAAAGTTTTTGCTTTCAAAGCCGGTCCCCGACGGGAGGACGGGAAAATGGCTTCTCCAAATGTCGAACTAGACATAACGTGCGCACGCCTAGAGCTATCAAGGGTCAAGCAGTTGCAGACTTACTAGCAAAGATTTCCCGGGAGAAGGTACTACGGGACTACATGAAGAACTCCCCAGGAGAATTCCCTTTGACATCTCTACTCGGAAGAAGAAGTGTGGCTTTTGTATTTTGACGGCTCCGCTACCCCTAGCAGCGATAATACCGGAGGAGCGGGCGTGGTGTTAGTCTCTCCAACCGAGAAGTATTTTCACATTCCTTCAAGTTAGACTTCGAATGCACCAACAACTCGCGTAATACGAAGCTTTCCTCATAGGGCTTTCAATAGCTAAACAAGGTGAGTCACACGTCCTGGAGATAAGAGGCGACTCCAAGTTACGGTGAATCAAATGAACGGAGTATATGCATTAAAAGAAGTAACACTAGCCCCGTGCCGATCAAGCACAGAGGTTACTAAACTACTTTTGCGATGCAACCATAACCCATGTCGGCCGCAAAGAATAACAAACACGCGATTGTCTAGCAACATTGGCTTCCAAACCGAAGTTCGAGGGGGCTAAGAAACTTTGACAAGAAAAAGGAGAACCATAGAATCGACATGGCTACCGCAACACAAAGACACCAAGACCGACGATTGGCGAACTCCGATCATTCGAGAGCTCAACAGCTCACTCTCCCAAGGAAAGGTCGGTCTCAAAACCCCGCAAAACTTCTTCATGCTTCATGGTATGTCAGATTATCGGAATCCGGATGGCTCCTCACAAGATGTCCGGGAAGTGACGAAGCACAACTACAAATGGATCGTATTCATAATGAAATTTGTGGACAATCATTGGTGGTAACACTTTACCGGCGACTTCAACGTCTCGGGTTATTAATGGCCGAAATGGAGGCTCAATCCAGCATCGCTTCGAAGTCCTCGCTCGAATTGCCGACACCACCACACCAATTGGAGATTTTTAATGTGAACCGCACCGGGACCGGAGAGAGCCCTACATTAGCTATCTCCGTGATGGGATAATTCTCGCCTGGTCAAAAGGACGCTATTAAGATGAAGCGTAGAGCCAAGCGGTTCATATTCCATGAAGGGATCCTATACCGCAAAAGCTTCGGAGGTGATATGCTACGCCGCCTGGCCGGAGAAGAAATCCCATCATCTTCAAAAGCGTACACACGAAGGAGAACATCAAGGGAAGAGGAAACTTTTTCTCCAAATACACGAGAGATACTATTGGCCGACCATGGAGGATGATGCAGCCGTTTTCGTTCAAAGCCGTCACACATGCCAAATTCATGGGAACCTTGTTCATACGCCTTCTACCCTCTCGCATTCTATAAGCAGCCCATGGCCATTCTACTGCTGGGACTGGACATTATCGGGAAGATCAATCCACCGTCATCGAAGCAAGCATGAGTATATCATAACCGCAACGGAATACTTCACCAAATGGGTAGAGGCCATTCCCTACGAGGAACTACGGAGCAACAATTGCGGCTTTCATTAAAGAATACATCATTTGTCGTTTCGGCGTGCCCAAGCATATCATCACGATAATGGCACTCCCTTCGCCAACAAGCAAGTACGGGAGTTACTTGAAGAGTACGGCATTAAACGTGTCTTCTCCACCGTCTACTATCCTCAAGGGAACGGGCAAGGCGAGAGTACCAACAAGACATTGATCCGGATCATCGATCGAACGGTACACGACAATCCCGAGGGAATGGCATGATCGATTACCAATGGCACTATGGGCATACCGTACGTCACCCGAAGCTCCATTGGGGTTTCGCCGTACTCACTCGTCTACGGAGCGGATGCAATTCTCCCACAGAGATCGGGAATCCCATCGCCCAGATTGCAAAGCAAGAATCGGGATCCACTTTAACGAGGCCGAAGTCTCGACTCTAGAATCGCAGAGTTAGACACTCGGATTTTAGAAGGAATAAAGCGAAGAATGCGCTCGGGTGTACGGAATCGAATTTCCCGGCATACAACAAAATTGTGAAACCACGCGTTTTCAAGGTGGGAGATTTGGTTTTGAAAGCGACAAACACATCCAACAAGACATGTCTGCACCAAAATTCTCACCAAAATGGGAAGGTCCCTACGCAATCACCAAGGCTTACAATCCAAGGCTACTACAAGATCATTAAGGTAGACGGAGGCAAGTTTGAAGCAGTCATCAATGGAAAGTGGCTCAAGGCATATCACACCCGACCACTATCTCGTTGTGTCAACAATACAGCATTTATTTTCATTACATGTTTGAATCATCAACTATATTCGGAGATGTGTCAATGAAAAACCTGTTTTACCAATCAAAAACCAATGCAATTTATTCCGCAAGGATGTTCAAAACTCTTGACACAAACGTCATTAACAATAAGGGAGTACAGCTTAGAAGAGGCCATCTAGAAGATTATAATTCCTTGAGAGCATCATCTGCAGCTAGCTTGATATCTCTCCGTTCTTTTCTTCAAGTCCCGCACAGCCCTGCTCCACCTTCTCGATTCTCGCGCGAGCTTTCTCCTCTTCCAAGATAGCTTTCAGAGCAGAAACAACATTTGCGAGGATACCAACTCGATCAACCTTGATGACATCAAGACGTTGCCGCAACCAGCCCACGTTGAACTTCATGGATTCACGGTAGATACCATATTCTCCCACTTTTCGAGATATGATTCAAAGAACGTTGCGGATAGAAATACTCTCCATCTCCGCAATCATGGGAAGAAGGCGCTTTTTACCGCGGTAACCAAGGCAGAGGAGCAATGTCGGACCACATTACTGGTTGCGATATGACCGTACTTCCTCCACAACTTGGTGTACAAACCCACAAACTCCTTCCGCACCAAGAATCCACCGACATCCCGGTAGCTGGAGGATAAGCATTTCATGCGAACATCGAATGAAAGACATGCATTTGGATATTCATAAGATGAGACACCTGTGTCAGCGTCTTGAGATTCACAGGGGTAGGTGTGTTTGAGTTTGAAGGAAGAGGAATGGTCAAGTCATCATCATCAATAACCATCACACATGTTCCGGTAGGTATCTACGCAAGAATGAAGGGATTATTCACCCGATCATTATGAAGAACAAACAATGTTTCAGAAAAGGGGAAGAGACAAACCGGAATGATCTTCTTGACTCGAAGAATACGAACAGGGGATTGATCATGAAGCTCAGACGCAGGTCGTGCACGTTTAACGGAAGATCCTGGGTGGTATGAAGAAGATGATCCACTGTTGTTAGACATGATGGGGAAATAGAGTTTTTGCAAGGAAGCTCTACTGTAAAAACGGATCAAAAAATCTCTTCACCTGCATAAATGCTGGGAAACCCTAAAACGATTATGGCACCCGATATATGAGGATTCAACGCCGACCAAGTCAGGATTTCTTTTGGACCCTAATAAAGAACCGGAAGAGCATCTGGACACAACGATTGAATCGGCAATTTGCAAGCACCCGCGCCCAGAATCCGATAGAAGAAGAATCCTATCCCCGACTCAAACACCTGAAGGGGCGGTCGAGCTCATACATGAACAAGAGGAACCAAAGCGACTCACCGGATCAAGTCCTGCTTCCTTCGCATCCTTAATCAAGACCGACCAGTTCCAGGGAAACGCCTGACAATGTGAAACTATCCCAGAAATATGTATTTACTCTAGCTCGGTCATTTCTGTATGTCACCATCTCATGCCTACCACACAATAGTGTAACCATTATGTGCTAGGCGGGGACTTAATGTTGATGGTGGATTTTCGTTTAAGGTTAAATTTGTAAATAACCGGAAAGCTCATACGCCGACATCTTGTAAAAGATAAAGCCATTTATAAGTGACGGATACTCCTCACTTAATTCACCAAGAATGGAGCATGTAGCAACAATCCCATTACGTGAATACATGAAATTCCTTCAGGTTGGAGCATGTAGCAACAATCCCTTCCCGTGAATTTCATATCAGCCTTGTATTTCCAGTACTCATTATCGGTGTGGCATGACGGCGAGTGTTACTCTTACGAGTAACACGAACCTCAAGCACTATAATGAATCATTATCGATGTGGCATGACGACCGCGTGTTACTCTGTAAGAGTAACACGAACCTCCAAACACTATAATGAAATCATGTACGAAATACCCGTACAGGCTGATTCTCGGTGTGTTATACTAGCCCGAGCCCTCTCGGTGTGTTATACTAGCCCGATTGAGCCCCTCTCGGTGTGTTATACTAGCCCGATTGAGCATCCGGACTCGACCATATCAGTCCGGATATGATCTCGATCGCAGTCATCCAACTCCACAAGCATGATTGGACGACCCCGCATCAATTCCATCACCCCCAAGCGAGGTATGGAATACACACGGCCGACCCCGCATGGTCGACCATTGGCCTTTGCTTGCCAAGAAACCGTCCATACCAAGCATTATGGGCGGAAAACCCTAAATTAGGGTTTGCGGCATATTACATGTGCCGCAAAACGATCTCAACCATCCATCTTCGCAGGTATAGATGGAGGGTGTAGATGTAGACTCAAAGGGCCCGGAACATGTCGACACAATCACCATGTGACCGCCTACACACTTGACCAGTCGGTCAAAACCAACCATGGTTGGTTGCAACACAATCGTCCACCTGAATTGGCATGGTCGCGCGGCTTTGAAAGCCAAAATTAGGGTTCAAGCCATCACGCGCGTCCATCTTCTCCGGCACGAATGGAGGGTCACTGATTAGATTAAGCAGTCCAGGTCATACCAGGCGTGACCACCGTGGGCCCATCTACCTCTTCATGCGGTCGGCCAAGGCATATCATGCCTGGCCGATCCAAAATGCCCGCTCAAACATGCGTGGTTACACTTCCCAAATTGCAAATCTATCTCGACCACTCAACTTCACCGGACGAATTGGGTGGCTTAGATCACGTTTTCATGGGACGGTGAGACATGGGCGTGAACATCAGCCTACCATCTTCACGCTAAACCAACCGGCCAAGACCGACCAAGCCAGTCATCTTGGAAAACGCTAGCCGGAAAAGAGTATGGCGCGTGGCTTCTTGCGGTATCAAACTTATCGCAAAATCAATCCCGACCACTCCTCTTTGACGGTCAAATTGAGTGGCCCAAATCGCGCTTTCATGAGGGAACGGAATACGGCACCTACACCATCATGCCGTCAACACGCATGTATGGTCGGTCCTCTCCAAAATCCTTCCCATGCTTGGCTTCGACCAGCTGAAGAGTGATGCTTGCGCACCTCTTTAAAAACCCTAATTTCATCAACGGTCGCAGATGAGTGTCTCAAACATCATCTCATCCGTCCGACTTCACCAAACTTGGTTATACAACCCCGGTCGAGTTATTTGGTTAGTGAGGAGTCATTACCCATCACTTTACCACACTTTAATGCAATACACACGCATAAAATACACACGATACTTCACAAGTATCGACTTTCGAATAACGCAGTTATTCAATTCAAAGATTACATGCTATTTTTCGTGGATCCACGATCCACATTCCAGACATCAATCATGTCACAAATCGGGGATACTTATCGAGGTATTGGTCTGCGGTTTACGGCGGCGACGTACAACGCGCCATCACAAGAACGTGTTAGGAAGTCATGGACGGTTAGAGATGAACAGAAAAGTGGGCAAGACCGGTCGTGTGTTACCGACACACAACTCCACTACTCCATCATTCCACTACCTCCACTTCCCACGAAACGTGAATGAGGCTCAATGACTTGTATAAATAGGGTCTCCGCCCTATTTCCAACACACAAGGAATAACGGAGAACAACACAAGTTCGGACGAGACGTGAAAATCAACATCCAGAGCCTCCTTACATTAACCGTAAGCACCGCTCACTTTTCTATCACAAGTCATAAGCAAGCCAACACTTTCACAATCTCAACACCTTCTTCGCTTCCCTCCCTAAGATCAACCCCATCTCCTTCACTTTGTGACCGAAACAAGTCTGGAACGGCCATTTCTTGGTTTAGGCCGGACTTGCACAGATTGATCTCTCGAACCTACAAGCACTCACCGCGCAGTGCATTTGTTGAAGGTTTAGATTCATTCCTCATCCACACCCCAAATTACCAAATTCTGCAGGAGTAATTTTCACCCATCAACAATGGTGTTCGCTTCTTTGCTCCTGGTAAGGTTATTTATGGTGCGGTTTCACGTAAACGTACCAAATATCTGGACAAATGTGCTGCACATGGCTATGGCTGTGTTTTAGCTTTCTCTAATTTAGGGGAACTTGGTGAGGATACTCTTGTTTTTTTTCAAGAGTCTAAGGAATTGTTTGGTTAGTTATGACGCTAGTAGTGGTTTAGGTAGTTTTATTTTTCATCGTTTAGGCGTTGCTATTCAAAGAGGAGTTGGGGCCCAGCTTGTCGCTAGGTTACCAACCAAAAGTTCCGTGTAATTTACACACTTTTAATATTTGGTTATATTTAACGTAATAAATTTATGAATATGATATTTGTTATATAAGAGTTTTTGATATTTTTAGACATGTATCAAAATTATTTTTATAGCAAAATCTTTATTTTATGGAAATTTTGGTTATGGAGTCTCTATATAAAGCATTTTCCATAGAATACATAAATAAATATAAAGAGCATTTCTATTCTGACTAATATTATTCCCAAAAAAGTGTATAGATTTCGATTGATATTATTTCCAAAACAAAGTTTTATTTATTTATTTATTATAAGTATCTCTATATAAAGCATTCGAGAAGAGGTTACGTTGTTTTTCTCTTTCAAGATTTTCTTGGTTTTTTTTTCTCTCTAATAAAATTATTTGTTGTGCATGTACTTGGATCATGCACCTATTATATAGCTGTTGTATCCGGACATACGTAAAGTAATTGAAAATATTGTATCATGTAAAGCTTCAATACTCTTTAATTCATATATCACAGAACTCATTCAGTAATTTATAAAGGTAAATGGGTCATGAAACTAATCAACAGTAACATCATTGTGTTTGGTTTTGATATTTTTATTATTTTTTCTTTTGATTTCTTACTTAATCATAGTTTAGAAAACTCAATTTACAAAAGAGGTTTTAGTTGGTAGCCGAGCAACAATCTGAGCACCAACCCCTTTTTACTGGTCCGCAGTACATTTTTTTGTGTTCTTACAACTTCAGTTATGTTTTTTACGGATCCGACTAGAGAACAAGGTAACTAATGTCAACATAGTTTTGATTTTCATATTTTATTTTGATTCTCTGTGTTTAGTTATTAGTTATATAAGTGTAATTATACACAGATTTAATATCAATTTCTTTTCTATTTTTTTTAATAGAAAAAGAGGTTTATATGGAGGAGGATCTGCGTGTTTATAAAGCAGGGTTTATATTTTTATTCTCTCTGTTTAGTTACACCCTTATATAATTCATCTGTGTAATTATACACAGATTTAAAATCATTTTTTTTAATTAGATGGAGGAGGATTTGTACATGTTTACAAAGAAGGGTTTTTATTTTTGAGTTTTGACTTCAACAAGTTGTTACTGTAAGTAGTCCCCTGTTTTTTAATATAGCGGGTGATGATTTTTTTTTTTAATCGGCATATATAGCTGGTGATGATACATGGATCTGAAACAACGGAGGCAATCTATGGTGATGATACATGGATCAAAACCTCGGATGCAACCTATTTTTTTTTATGGTTATTGAGAAAATCTCGCAAATTCTTTCCTACTTTCTCTCACAGATTTAGGTTTCTTTTTAATTTTGCAGGTACGATTTTTACTTTATCAAAATATTTACTGGAAAAGATATGTACTTTACTCTTCCAGTCAACATATGTATATGTTATCTACTAATAACCAATCTAATTTTTATCACTAGAGGTTTCAATTTTACTACCCAAGCTCTTCCCTCGAGAATCCAGGTGACTCTACAACAAAAATGTGAAGCTAAAATTGGGACTTAGCATAAACTTTAAGAAAAATATATGTTGTGTAATTATTTTTGGGTACTTTTAAATGCTTAATCTTTGTGTAGGCTAATGGAAAATATTTCAGTTAAATGAAAGGATCTGGTGGATTGTGTTGTTCATACTCATATATCCAACGATTTGAGGAGATTGGTTAATTTATGGATTAATCATGTTTAACAAACAGGTAACGATCATTTGGATTGGTTATTTATTACTCCCTCTGTGTCCCACCATTAGATGACCTACTTAGTTTTAAATTTTGTCCCATCATTAGTTGACCTATTTCATTAAGCAAGGGAATCTTCTAAAATTATCCTTTTGAATGATTATCGTAAGTATAAGAAATATGTATAATTTTATATTCATATTTATACTCGTTGCGTAGGTATTTTAAAATGCTTTTCAATGATACAAAGTTTACGAAAATCCATGGTATAGTTTGAAAGATAAATCATTTCTAAATTTTCCAAATTATCACTCGTAAGGGTATAATTGTAAAAAATACTTAAAAAGTCTCATTTCCATTACTTGCCTTAAGAATTGTGCAAACTTGAACTAGGTCATCTAATAGTGGGACGGAGGGAGTATGAGTTATTTCATCTATATCATGTTGCATCAGAGTTAGTCTTTCTCATGAAGGTAATATTCTTTTAATTCATTTTGAAAATGGAGGATAGCAACATATTCTTTTAATATTCTTGTTATTAAAAAAAAATAAATTCCTTGAATCTTATGTATTCATATTCGATATTACACTGCTACCTTCAGGCAGTACTGGAGTGTAACCACAAATTAGTATCTAATAAGGCTATGGCGCTGTATTCGGGACAAATTATGGCTTTGATATAACCACAAATTATTGGCGAAAATGCTTTTGAGTTGTAAAAAATGTTCTCATCCCTGGGGTTCTTGTGTCCCTGGTACGATTGATGTGATCACTAAATGAGACCCCAAGCGAAATAGGAAATTGATACACTTTGACATTTTGATGTATGGATAGAATTACTGCTAATAAATGTTGACATGTATGTCTGTATGTTACACCGCTATTCAGAGAATGAAGTTCTTTTTTATAAAGGAATTAGGAGGTTTCAACTTCTTTTTTATTTCCTCCTTCCCTCCCACTAAAACTATTGCCAGTAAAAACTCGAAACTGTTATCATAAGGCCATTTTGAGTTTGGACTCCAATGGGTAAACACACCACTACACACCCTTTCCATATGGTTATGCGCTTATCTTCTTATTCTTACTGAGTTAGTAGTGTGCTTCGTACTTTTTATTAGTTACACCAATACTAGCCGCACTAGCCACTTTCGGTCAAAAAAATCTGCGAACTAAATCTCTACAATAATGCTATGCTAACTTGCTACTCTCCACTCTCCAGCTTGCACAGAGATATGGTAAGCATATATCCTTCGCTCTATCGGTGGTAAGAGAATAATATCAAATTCATAAAGACTCGATCTCACACGTAGTTGTTGAAGTAATAGTCATCAAATTCATGTAGTCAATATACTTGACAGAGAAGAAAGCCGGTGGTAGTCCCGTAGTCCCCAATTTTTACCCCTCACTTTCAGTTTTCTGGAGATTTTTTAAGATAAGTTTTGGCCCTCCTATTTATATTTAGTCATACAACTGATAGATTAAAATAAATGGTTCCAAGAAAATAATAATCATCCATTTCAATTATATGTCCTCTTATGTTTGTTGGTTTGGTTGTTTGATTTCCAGTTCGGGGATTCACGGGTGGCTAAAGAAGCAATCATGCCAAAGAAGCATTTCGGTTATCACCACTTAACGGTAATCCATTCTTTCTTATATATTTTTATATATTTTTTGGATATGTAATAATAAGATTCTTCAGCTCTGTGGTTCATCATCCATATACTTTGATATGTTCGCTACATTTATGCGGGGCCAATGAACCAGACAGAGGATGTTGTGGTCATAATGCACCGGTTTAACTTGGTCTGCCCTCCAGCGTTGCATTTGAAGTTTTACAAATACAACTATCCCCTGGAGAAATGGGACATGAACAATATATTACACATTTTTCATATTTTTATTGCATGCCTACCAATTCACATCATATAAAATTTTCACATGGAGTGAAATTGAAAGGAGTATTGATGGCTTTTGAGGTGGTATGAGATCTTGGTTACAAGCTACCTGTAGTTTAACATTCTACGGATATGTCTGTGTTTGCGCATGTGAGAAAGAGATAGACGAAATCGAATTTGATGTGTGGATTTTCAGGTGGACAACAATCTAAGGGGGAGATATTGGTTGGACTCCTGGTTTTGCATTTCCAAAATTTCCAAATAACTTGCACTTTAATATTTCAAAGAACGGTAACTGAAAGCAGAACACAAAAAATATAAATACTGATTCAGGAACACAAAATGCAGCAGAACACAAAAAATATAAATACTGATTTAGGAACAGAAAATGCTCACTCACCCGACACTGTATACTAAAAGCCTAAATGTTCCTACTAACAGTGTCTTAGCTCTCTTAGCTCATTGGCGCCAAGCGTGAGGGAATGCTATACGTTTGGTAATTTACCTAAATGTTCCCACTAACAGTCTCTTAGCAAATTACCCAAGCTGTAAAAATATGAAGAGTCAACAATACCTTGCAAGAATGTAGTGTATAAAAAAGATATATAAAGTTATTAAAGAGCGAATTCTGGTCGGGTCTTCTCACCTCAACCTCACCTTGAGGATGTCATACAATACTCAATACTAAGTTAGAATATTAAACTGACAAAAAAAAATTAAAGGCACACATAGGATTCCCAATTACATCCAAATGGATTTTATTTAACCTAATCGGTTATATGTTACCGTATAGCTAAACCCTATTAACATTCACAGGCAAGTGCTCACTTGGTAGAAGATATGCCAATTTAATAATCTTGAATATTTGTACCATACTACCATGTCATCCACATAAACCGTGGTCGGGTATCTGTTGATCTGGAAAATACAATGCAATTAAAGACATATTTTTTTTTTATCCTGCCATTATTTTTGATGCCAATTATAAAATATTTATTTACTTGCAAGGGATGTATCGAGTATAAAATGGAACCATAAATGGGCAACGATGCAATCTGCATTTCTGTATTAATGGTCCCATGTTAATTTTTGGCTATGTAAGTACTGTTAATTTTTGGCTATGTAAAATATAATGCTATTATCATTGAGCAGCTTCGACAAATAATAACCCGATACACAGATGATACACCTCTTAATGTAGCTACACCATAAAGAGAGATATCACACGGATTGGGACGATGTATCATGCGCATGGATACTTAAATGTGGAGCATGCTGAATCAGAAGGCTTGCTGCAAGCTATGACTAGCTTTACAACAAGTTTACTTTGACTTAGATGCGCATAATGTAGCAGTAGCAGCCAATGGAGCTCTTCATAAAGTCAGATGGGAGAGCCAGAATCTTATTCTAGATATTATAGATTTACAAATAGGAAGTCTATTAATATGAAGCTTAATAAACCAGTTGAATTTAGTTAGTATTTATATGTCTTTGCTGCGATACATATATCCTAACCCAATTTAGTATGTGGTGTCAGCATCACCGTAATAATACATCGATGGGAATAAAAAACCAAACACTAAAATGGTTTAAATTCTTTAAGATCTATAAGATCTATGTCGTAAGCCCTCCACCTTGGCTTCATGTATCAGTGTTACCCCAATTCCAGTTTTGCATGAAGCTTTATGAAAAATTTGTTAACCTTTTGAAAATTTTGAATTCTGGCTTTGGCAACATATCATTTACCCGTTGTACATTCTGCCTTCAATCTCAATCTGACGTGAAAGTATTTTAGTTTCTTTTGCATGATTAGTCTAAACCGTGAGCTCGATATCGGCAGTAGCCTTAAAGGAAGACCTAAAAGAAGAAATCTCCCAACATAGATCTTATATCTCATAAGCGAGAAACAGACCCGTACATCACACGGGTGACTAGTAATACTAAAAATGTAGCTTAGAAAGTTAGAAGGAATCCAATGTACACTCGCTCCAATACTTCGTATGTGAAAAAGTAGTACATGAGCCTTTTGAAAGGTTAAATTCAATGTTAACACTCAAACAAAGTACAAAGAGAACAAAATTAATCTTCGATAAATTAATGAAAAATAATAAATTCTTCGAGCCCAACTTTGAAAGGTTAAATTTTAACTCGATAAATTAATAACACTAAAATAATAATTTTCTCCGGTCCCAAGGCTATTAATTTATCGAAGTTTTATTTATTTATTTATTTATTTAGTTTGGGATAACAAAAAGTTTATTTTTGTTTTTGTTTATTTTTGCTAGCGATCGCATTTTTGAACCGGTTAACTTGACCAAAGAATCATGTGAGCCCTTGCTATGCGAACAAAATCATCAATCAACATTTTCTGAGACTAAGCAGCTTGTTTTCATTTTTCATTTTTGTACTTAGGGTAAGTTTTCACGGGATCATTTCACCTTTTCATCATGTTCGAAATTACAATATTTTGGCGTGCTCTACATATGAAAAGGTTATGAGAGGTTTGCGACGCATTACATTGCCATTCGCAAATTTTATGTACAGTTGCAACGTGTTATGAGAGGGTGTTAACTGTTAAGAAGAAGTGCATACAGACACTAAAGCTGCTAATGCTCCCTTGGAGACTTTTAAGAAGATTTTTTTTTTCAGGAACAACAAAAAAAAATCATTCAGTTGAGGAAATTCAAGAAGGTATTAAGGTGGATCTGAATGTTCAACAGGTTACGGAAGGGCCAAGTACCACGTCTTTTGACCCGCCAGTTCTTCCTGGGTTTCAAAAAGTTAATAGATTCCATGCTTTCGAAGAAGAGAAAGATGTTGTCACTTCTCAATTAGCGGTGGAAGAGTCGGAGATAAGCATATCGAAGCCATCATCATCCGAGCCAAATCTAGAATCTTCCAAGAAATTGAGTTTAAAAGCTAAAGCGACAAGTATGTTCCGTATTGGTACTTTAAGTACGAAAAAAAAAAGCTCCAAAATTCTGGAATCCCTAAAAGATATCAACAACAAAGCTTTTGGAATTTGGTTCTTCATGGGGGTTAGACTTCCCCCTCGAAAAATAGATCATCAAGAAATATTTAAAGATTTTGTGAAAAATCATGATGATTTGACCATAGAGGATGTTGAAGAATATCCTACTTGATAGTACTCTTTGTTTTGGTTTGCAAGTTGCTTTTTGAATTTAAGGTACAAAAAGATAAGTCTTATAGTGTTGATCTTCTTTGTGTCTAGATGTTTGTAGTCTTTAGTTCCAACTATGTTTTACTTTTGTTTTAGAGTTTTTGCTCATCTCTAGTTGTATCTGCCTGCACACGGCTTATGTGCTTTTAATATATTCTCTATAATCGATCCAAAAATTTTTTATTGAGAAAGTGTTTTGAATACTATTTCAACTTATTTTTCCAAAAAGCCAAAGTTAATTTGCCACTACAATTTTAGAATGACTTTTAGATTGTTTCTGTTTTATATAATTTTTTGTATTCTCACGGGTGTCACTTATCACAAATAATTATTCCTTTTTTTGATAAACAAATATTTTATTAACAACAGTAGATTTTACAAAAATTTTCTTGGCAAAACCAGATCTTGTCGTGTGATCGGAGAATTGGCCAATGTGCTAAGGCCATGTGCTAAATTCTGGTGCGTGGTTCAAAATTTATCCAACCAACCACCCATTTCCTAACGTGCAACCCAAAATGTGCACGGTAATGCAAACCTTTTACTACAAAATTTAGTACCTTCCCCAGGTTCCTCCGTTTGCACCTAAAACCATTTGAAAACAACTTATTAGGCGTGGGTCCCATCTATTCTATCTGTGCCTGCTGCACCTCACAGTTTGGTTTGACTATACAGAAGGAAAGTACGAATAGGAGAACGGGATGTAGCTGGGTATTTTACTGGTGTAAGAAGATCATTGTACCAGAAAAGAATGTCACGCTTAATGACACTGGTCCCTTTCTGATATCCTAGGCGTCGTTTTTTTCTCTCTATCTGATTCATGGGATGGAGACCACTTCTGCATTTACGAAGTCCATGTATTTATTTGCCAACCAGCTCAATCACTTGTGCGATGTAGCTGTGCTTTATAAATGAACAAAAATGTTGGTTAAAATGCATTCTGATATCAAGAACAGTCCTACTAGAGTACTAGGTATAACATTCTTAACAACTTTCCAAATAAAAATTTGTATTCTATGACAAACTCTAAGTTTTCGAATGTGCTTCCAAAAATTACTACAAGGGGAGGAGTTAAATCCTCTGATTCCCAGTTTATGAGGCATAAACTGGCTTTAAACGTTTTCCGAGATGACTACCTGGATGGCCACATCAAACTTCAGTCAACTGCATAATTCTTATTTAAGCGCAAAATGTGGCCCAAACAAATATTTAACCACCGATTCTTGACATTCTGTGTAATGAAGGGCTAGTGGCATATGAAAATATTCTAGTTATCGTACTCAGACGGAAGGGAGCTATGAAATTTATTAATCTATTAATGATTTGTTAATCTATTAATGAGTTGTTACATAAAGGTACGTCATACCCAGAGATTCATTAATTACATTTGGATTGGTATTTCTAGAATCTTCAACAACATGGAGATGGAGTCTAATGTGAAGAGGCATGAAGTATATGTGTAAATGCTATCAATTACATAAAGTATATGTGTAAATGCTATCTCTGGACATAAATTTGCATAATAAAAGCACGCAAAATGAATTTGAATAAAAAAAGAAAAAATAAGCCATCCCAAAAGCTTTCATGAAAATAGGATCCTTAGTGTCATCCGTGGGGTCCACTTACCAAACCAAAAAACAATTGCGAGATAAATTCAAATTCGGTTTCGGCGAGGTTTGCCCACTGTTGAGTCATTATAAAAACAGATACATATATAGTGCCAGCTAACTTGACCTTACCCCTATCTCCGAAAGTACTACAAGAAGAATCATTTGATGTGTTCATGCGAAGAAAAAGATAGTTCAATGGCTCTGGGCCTGGGGAGCTTCCAATCTTTTCACGATTCAAACTCTTTGATTTTATTTCCTCCTGATATCTTTGTGGTAAAAGAACGTCAAAGTTAATAAACAAAAAACATATGAGTACTTTTCACAATCCAAAATCAATATGCTCATTTTCCACTAACTAAACATATTGTATCTTCTTAGAGCAACCACAGTCACGAGCCACACTAAAGACCAAATCACATACTAAAAGCTAAATCAATTTATCTTTTTTTTTTGAGGTGCACCACAGCGGCAGGCGATTATGGTCGTTTTTTGATGAGGTATGTTCATTATAACCATCTGAGTGTGACGCATGTATAGTGGACGCTTAATGTGAGGCGTATGTATGATTCACGCCAGAGTCGGGATGGCGATAGAAACCATGCTTGTTGATGGAGCGGACTTATTAGCCACGTATGGATGGGCGTGAATTATACAACCGCCTCTTGTGGGGCACATATATTAAGTGCGTCTGGGGTTTATATGATATTTCTTCTTTCTTCTATATTTTTCCCACCTCTTTTTTACAGAAAAATCAAAACAAGATCAAACCCTAATTAAAAGTTAATCGAAAAAATTCGTCCAAAATCTAATTAGCATGTTCTTATGAAGATGAACCTATGTTCTCGTGAAGAATAAGTATTCTCATTGAGGTATGTAATCTAAAAAAGTTATAATCAAATTGATTTTTATAAATTTTAATCTATCAATTTTAATCTTTGATTTTTGTGTTTGTTGTAGCGTTTCGTTAATTGGGTGTGTAGATTGATTTCTTCTACGTTGTAATATTTCCACCTTTCGTAGTTCGAAGTACTCTCTTGTTACAGGGTCCAATGCAGAGAGATACTTCAACATTATGGCAAAGTCATCGTCTGCTTCTTTCTTTGAATCGAGTTTTTCTTGCCTAGCTTGTTTAGCCGCAAACTTTGTCGCTGACTTAGCTTGTATTGCTTCAAACTCAGCTTGTCTCTGCGCCATCTTCATTAGTGATTGTGCTTTGTAATGAGCGTTGAAACTTTTTTGCTCTTTAATTATATCCTCTAGCATTTCCTCCTGGACATTGGATTTTGCTCTCCTTGTTTTCTTTAGTCGTTTCGATGCTTTTTTCCCCAACTGACGCTTACGTGTGTTCTCTGTGTCTCATATATCTGTATCATCACTGGAATCGCCTTGAGTTGTTTCCTGAATATCAGCATTTTCCTCACCACTCTGAGAATCTTCCATTTCTTGGGCCGAATCGAACACAAACGTCGACCGTCCTGAATATTTGATACTATCTTTTAGAATTTCGTAGCATTCTTCATGCTTAAATTTTTTGTTACCATTACTTTCTTTGAATCGCTTTTTTATCTCTTCAAGTTGTTATTGTTTTGAATACTCATCAGTGCATTTACATGTATATAATTATTAAGGGTGCAAAAATTGACGATTAGTTACCTTAAGGGATTCATTCCATCCACTATGATATTCACCATCGACTTCCACCACTTTTGCAGAATAAAGTGCCACATCTCTACTTATTCACTGAAATCGACTCTGAATAGAAGTCCAAGTACGTTTCAGTTTACAAGGCAGGGCTTCTTCGAGCTTAGCTTTGATCCGACTCCACAATACCCTTTCTGGTTGATCGGTTCCAACAACCGAATTTTTAGATATTGCTAAATGGATTCTACATATCATTGTATGTTGTAAAATTGGGACAGGGGTAGCAAACAGAATAATACCCGATAAAAAGATGTAGCAAAGAGAAAAATAACCATTGCACATGATATATTAGATTGTATATTACAATGCCTACTAGCCTTTGATACACCTAATAGTATCCACAAAACACCCAAAAAATACCTTTTTTTTTTTTTTTTTTGAAAATAAGACTTATATTACTGAGCCACCATTAATCTGCTAATTCAGACTCTTCTGAGACTAACTCATGTTGAGTTTCTCTTCCAATGACTGAATTTGTTGGATTGACAATGGCAAAACAAGATACATATGAATTGTTATTTGTAGTACATATATCATAAGCTTTGAAAGTGTCAAAAGCTATTGCGGGAAATAAAAAGCTAGGAGCTTGATCAGTCCAAAAGTTGTATTGTTTGATCTTTTCCCTTCCTTTGCTAACAAGTATGCCACTTGTTAGGTATTTTATCTATATAATGGAAACCCTTAAAAGAAACTAGTTTAGCTGCTACAACTTTAACTTCTTCTAAAAATGATATGCATTGCCATTTCACCGAATTTGTCTTTCCTTGCAGATACGATATTGTAGCTTGATTATCTCCTTATATTATCAAGTTTTGAATATTGTGTTTGTTGACCCATTGTGTTGCCTTGAGAACAGCTACAGCTTCTGCCTTTCCGGCTGAGAAGGTCCTGCATCATCCATGTTCTGCTGTTGTAAAGGTGCCTATTGAGTTACGAATGACAAAACCAAAACCAACATTAGTGATTTCAGATAGCCAAGATGCATCACAGTTCAGTTTCAGAGTATTTGCAGGTGGTAGTTGCCAATAAATATTCCTGGAATGATCAATGATGTGCAATCTATGATTAGTGTATCTGTTTTATGGGTGCCAATAAACAAAGTGACTTGATATAACAATTGCTAGTTTCTCAGCAGTTCTAGTTTTGTTTTCAAACACTCTCAAACAGTGTTCTTTCCATATGAACAACACTTTGTTGTTGCTAAAGCCATAGAAATTGAATCTAGGTTTCATGTCTGCCATTCATTATAATGTTCCAAAAAAGTTTTTGCATTTGTTAAGTTTAGAGATACTCCTTGAGAAGCCATTGGTGGTAAGCTCCAAACTTTCTTGGCATATGCACATTCAAAGAATAGATGATATGTAGATTCTTCCATATGCTGACAAAAGACACATTTTTTTTTTCCTCATCTGTGGCTGATCCTAATTTCATTTTTGTTGGTAAAGCATCCTGCAAACACTTCCATATGAAGAGATTTATCCGTTGTGAAGTATCCATACTCCACAACCATTTCCAGAATCTTTTTGAAGCATAGGAAACTAGATGGCTAGGGTTCATGAGTTTTGCATACAAGGACTTCACAGAGAATTCATCATTCTTTGTTAATGTCCATCGTAGTTTATCTTTTTTGAGGTGACCATTCCTTTCTGTGTACAGATGTATGTTAACTATTTCCTGAATTAAACCATTATCAAAAGTAGATTGTAACAATTGCAAGTTCCACTTTTTAGTATCTTAATTAATCAATTAAGATACAAGTGTTATATTTGTGTTTGACCCATGAGCTGAGTTATCCAAGGTTTCAGTTCTGGTTGGTAGCCATCTATCCTCCCAGATGTTGATGTCAGTTCCATCCCCAACTTCCCAAATACTATGTTTTTAAATATGCACTATTCCTTGAAGAATGCATTTCCAAATCCATGAAGCGTGAGCTTTCTTTTTGGCGTGTAATGCTCCTGTTTTTTTTTGAAATATTTCCCTTTCAAAATTTGAGCCCATATGTCATTTGGGTGACTGACTAACCTCCAAGCTATTCTACTAATCAAGTCTTGATTAACCTTGTTAGCTTCTTTAAATCCTAAACCACCCTGATCAATGGGTTTACACAGGAAATCGAAAACTTTAATGTAAATACCTTTCGAATTAGTATGTTTTCCCCACCAAAAGTCCCTTTGCATATTATTGATTCTCTTAGTTATTTTTTTTTCGTAGAACAAAACACCCCATACTAAAGATGGGCATGATAGAAAGAACTGATTTATTCAGGACCAATTTACTTGGTTGTGAAAGGATTTTCCCAAGCTAAGCTTTGATCCTTTGTTCCATATTTTTAATAATATTATCAAAAGCTTTCAATTTTGATCTATCTATGAAAAGAGGAATGCCTAAGTGAGTGTCTTTTATGTTTATCTTTTTTATTTTCATTAATCTGCAAATGATTCCTTTGTGTTTATTATGAACTTTCTTGCTGAAAAAAGGCCAGATTTTGTGAAGTTTATCACTTGACCCGATGCCTTACTAAATAGTTGTATAGTTTCTAGTAGATGATTGCAGGTTGTTAGATATGCTCTTGTAAATAGAAGCAGATCATCAGCGAAAAAGAGGTGGGAAATAGGGGTAGCTCTAGGTGTCATTTTGATGCCCTGAACTTTTTTTTGAGATTCTAATTGATTTAAAAATCTTGAGAAAACTGCCATACATAAGATAAACCGGTATCAAAGGCCTTGGGCATGTCTTTCTTAAGACCAATGTTCCCTGTTTTTTTTTTTACTTTTTTTTCATGGAATGAACTATTTCATGTGCCACTATAATGTTGTCGGAAATTTGACTAGAAGAGAGGAAAGCAGATTGTAATGGCGAAATGATGCTTTCCAGAGTTTTTCTAAATCTATTAGCCATTAGTTTGGCTATTATCTTGTAGGGAGTGTTGCACAAACCAATATGTCTGTAATCCACATGCGATTTTGGGTGTTTAGTTTTTGGAATCAATAAAAGGAAAGTTTGTTTAGCTCTTTATTGAGTTTTTTGTTTTGAAAGAAATCTTGCACTACATCCACTAGTTGTGATCCCACAATATCCCAATTATGTTTGAAGAAACTCACCGGGAAACCATATGGTCCCGGTGCTTTATTGGATTCAAGATTCTTAACCACCATCCAAATTTCTTCAGGGGTTGGGATAACAGTTAAAGAGCAGTTTTCCTCTTCAGAGATTGAACTTGTAATATGAGAAAAAATATTGTTTTTCAGAATTTTCAGAAGATTCTGTGAATAGTTTTTTAAAATAAGAAGTTAAAACTTCATCAATCTTTTCTCTAGAAGACATAACTACATTGTTTTTGTCTTGAATACAATCAATGTTGTTGCATTTTCTCCTTTTCAGTGTGTGAATGTGAAAGAATTTTGTGTTTCTTTCCCCTAGAGCTATTGTATTGTTTCTAGATGTTTCCTTGCTATCTCCTCTTGAGTGTCATACATTGCTTCTAGTTCTAACAATTTCTTATTTACTAAAGACTGAGTGTTTGATGATGTTGGTTTTGCTTCTAAATTTTCTATAGTTCTAAGTAAAAATTTGATTTTTTTATTTGGTTTCCCAAAAACATCTCTTTTCGAAGTATAAAGATTCATCCCTAGTGTATTAATATTTTCTAAAAGATCCAAGACTGGCATGTTAGTATTCATACACCATGATTTTTGATGACCTCAATGCAAGAAGAATTTGAAAGTAGGGGCTAAGTGATTATGCCTAGAAGCTAAAGAAAGGCAAATTGGCCCATGGTCTGATCCAATTGCCACCAAGTTTTGCAAAGATGCTTCTTGTAATTCCTCATTCCATTTAGCATTTGCCATGGCCCTATCTAATCTTTGTTTTATGTTGACACTCCGTTCTGTTTTATTGTTCCAAGTAAATATATTCCCTGAGAAACCTAAATCTTCTAAACCTGTTTTTTGAATTAGATTCATAATTGATTCAATTTTTTTCCTATCAAAAAGAAGACCCCCTAATTTTTCCTCACTGTTAAAAATGATATTCAGATCCCCTATTACTAGCCATGGCATAGCAATTAAGTTAATTCTCTCATCAATATTTTCTAGATACCCCATAATTTCTAGTTTATTATCATTCTTAGGGGATCCATAGAAGCAAGTTAAAAGCCATTCTCTAGAATAAAAGTTACTTTTAACAATGACATTGATCATGTTAAGGTTCCACTGAACCACTTCAAAGTGAATACCATCTACCCATCCTATTGTTAGACCTCCAGCTATTCCATCTGGATCTATAATGTGGGTATTGGGAAGGTATTTAAGAATATTTCTCATAAAGCTCCTTTGAGACTTGGTTTCAGACAAGAACAAGATGTCTGTTTTTTCCTTATTTAACAGGTTATTCAAGTGTTGTTGAGTTTTTTTTTTTTTTGGCCCACACCCTTGTGTGTTCCAGGCTAATATTTTCATAATATGTCTACTATGCAAGGAACTGAGTCTAATTTAAACCTCAGTCTACAAAAGTATATAAGCAAAGGATGCAAGCAAATTAAGATAATTAAAATCTAAACAATCATGAACTATTATATGCCAGATAAAATTTGTTTTTTTTTTTTGTAAAAAATGATTGAACTATCTAATGTAAAGTATGGGTTGGTAGTCAGGTTTAAAGAATATAAGAATGCTTGAAATGGGAGACATAACTGGATGATCTCTTTTCCTTTTTTTTTTTTTGCAGCATGGATTTGTAAAAGCTCAATCTTTTCATCTATGGGAGAGGTATCTTCAGCCAAGGTATTAAGTGACATAGAAAAGTAGCCATATTGATTGATAATATTTTCATCAAAGTTATCATTTTCCACCACATTTTGAAAAACAGACAGATTGAAATCGTTTGAACCTATAGAGCTATGAGGAGAGATTTCAAAATCAAATTGATCAGAAAGAGACATAGAAAAAGCAGGAAGTTAGAGTTCAATGAATGTTGCACTCTATCAGGATTCTCAATGTCATCCTCCGAATAATCAGAGAATGTGATGCAAAATGCTGGTTTTGGTAATGCAGGATTATCAGAAATTTCCTCTTCTGGGGTGAAATAATGCTCAATTGAATCCTCAATCTCCATGGATACATCTTCGATTGGAATGAAACTCTCTTCTTTTTGTGAAGAAGACGAAGAAAGGATTTGATTTACCACATCCCGAAGAAGACCCGTTTCTCTGATTTGGTAATCAGAATATGAGATATCCTGATACTGTGACAAATGTGAATAGAGAAGACGCGGTGGAGAGATCCAAATATTTGTCTTTTACCTAGGCTAGAATTTGCTCAATCGAATAGATCTTGATCTTCCTCCGAGATGAGTGATGATGAAAGAGTTGAGGAGATTTCTCTGTGAGAGTTAAACTCCGGAATAACTGAGTCGAGACAAAATATGTGATGCCTGTTGAGTTCAACCGTCAGATCTTGTATCTGTATCTATTTGGTCATTAATCAGCACTTTGAAATCACTAGCCCAACTCTGTGTATCTTCAGTTGGTTCCGATTCAGGAATATCATCATAAATGTCCTCCAAAGGAAGGTTTTATTTAGTAGCACATTTTTCCTCAAGTGCCCCAACCTCTTACAAAAATTGCATACCCTATATGGTAAGTCCATGTAGATGAAATTAATAATCGATTTGGGATGATGTCCAACCTTAACTCTAGCAAAGGTTTTAAGTTGTTTTTGAATGTTAATATCTATCCTAGCAAATATATTTTGTCCTTGAGCAGGAATGCCATTAGGTGGATGGATTTTTGTCACAAAACCTAAATGAGTGCCCATTTGTGCAATGATATATATATTCATTGAAATGTTGTGGTTGTGCATTCAAAAATTTTACCCAAACAACTATTGTTTTCAAAGCATGTCTTTGGATCTGCATTCCCGGAAACCATCTTGTTATTGGGAAGGCATCACCATACAAATGCCGAGGTGCATTTTTAAGTATGCCATCCATGGTTTCTGTATCCGAGAAAGAGATCATAAACACGTTGTAACCAATTTGTTTGGTTTTGAAAATCTTTTTTTTACCCGCATCTAAACTTCAGGGCTCTAGCAATGTTTGTTTTTGTAAAAGACGTAGTTGAGAAAATCCGTGCAACAATATATTTTTCATGGGTGAAACCTTTTAGATTTGGTACTTGAAATGGTAGTATCTGAGTTTTGAAAAGCTTTCTTTTTGTTGTTGCTCTACCTATTTGAATACGTTGAGAACCCATCTGTTCAAAAAACAAAATCCGAGACATAGAGACCATTTTGGCACCTAGTAGTTTAGTTTTGGTGAAAGACTTTAGGGAAGGTAAAAAAGACTCTAAGGAAAAAGAACAGTGGACACTAGACTATTCAAAAAATACCTTATATGCAATATAATTACCCAAAAATGTTGTATGCTTACCAAAAAGAAAGTAAAAAAAAATCTCTTGTATTCAACAATGCCAGCGACGTGTTGCCATACCTTGGAATCGTGTTATAATCTTGTCATTGCTAATAATCTTGTTCAATGTAAGTTAGTAAATAATTATTCAACCACTCATTACGTATACGGTTTCAAAAACTTTCAATGAAAGGAGCACAAAGAAGCAAACTTTAGTTATTACAATAACTGAAAATTTGACACCATGTAAGAAAACAGGTTCATTGGTTTCCTAGAGAAGCTTCCTATGCTCTCAAACAAGTCAAAAGCATTTGAATAGGACTCCACCTTAAAAGCAAACAACATAAGGTGAAAGTGAAACACAAAACCTAAGGAACGGATTTCTCGCTGATGTCAAAAACAAGTAAACGTACTATATGGCCTATAGGTCTTTGGAGATTACTAGAACATTAGCCGCTTCTCTTATTTCTCTCGTGGCAGCTGTTTCCTCCTTTTTAATGTCCATAAAAATTAACAATGAGCAACACAGTAGCTCAAAATTTATCAGACATACCTAATTGCAGCATGAAAATTTCTCTAACGAAGAAATCCAAGAGAGGATATTTGAGTTGTGTGGTTTCCCTCGATATTTGAGTTTTTTTGTGTTTTTCTTGAACCATGATTTTTGGCATACCAAAATCTTTCTAGGCATACAAAGCACTAGTCCTAACTTGGGTGACCTTATAAGGGGTACCCTATGGATAGTTCAATTACCTATATGCCCTTAAATCTTCTAAATTACTAATCTATCCCTAACCCTAATACAAAACCTAATACCAAAAACCAAAAATCGTTTTCAGTCTTCTTTAGTCTTCTTCTTCCTCCCCTCCTCTGCCTCCCTCGCTCCATCGCCGTGAAATTGAAAATCGTCGATTCATGAAAAATTGATCGTCGATTAAACACTCTACTATATAATGGGTCGTCGTAAAAATGTAACGCGTTCTAATAGATCAATTGAAGCACCAATTGAAGAGAACTTCATTGAAGATGAAGATGTAGAACAAAGTGAAATCCGACCACAAATCGAACCTAAGGAAGAAAGTGAAGAACCAACACTGAAATGAGAATAAGAAAGTAAGTTTCTACAAACCCACTTCGTATTTTGATGCTTTTTATTGGTATAATATGTTTTATAGTCAAAAATAAGGATTTTGCGTGATTTCATGGGTAGGGTTCTTGCGTATGTTACTTCCCAGATTTGCGCCGAACTGTTCTTGAAACTGAACTCTGAAAATGCATATGAACAGTTCGGCTTAAAAGTTTAGATAAGATGTGAGCCGAATTTTTAGGATCGGCTTATTCGATACAATTAGATTTGAGCCGAACATGTGTTTGTATAATTTAGTATATTGTTCAAGTCTATAGGCTCACGTATCCTATGATATTATTTTGCGCCGAACATATGTTACAATTCCTAAGTATAGATTCCTAACTATTCGATACTATTTGTTTTGAGCCGAATATGTGTTGTTAGAATTCCTTTTTTGAAAGTGTAGAGGTTCGGCTCATGTTATGAAATCATTATGCGCGAATAAGTATTTTAAGTCTTAAATATGGTTCTGGCTTGCTCGATAATGGTATTTTTGTGCCGAGTATTGATGTTCGGCTTGAAGTATTTGTGCATATAAAAGTTTAACTACTCTCTCAAATGATAATCAAATACATATTTCATTCATGTTGTATTTCTTTGTTGTTCGAAGTATTAGGCTTATATGTTTTATGCTTATGTCGGGAACAATGCGGCTAAAAAGAAGAAGAGGATGGAGGTAACACCTTCTACTTCTAAAACTCCGATCCTCGAGGAGGAGGTACGAAAAATTGGGAGCGAACCGTAGAGGAACTGACATAGAAGAAGTAGATGAACATGGAAGAGTTGGAAGACAAGAAGAAGGTAGTTATGATGATGAAGTTGATGATATTCAAGAAGTTGATGATATTCAAGAAACACAACCCCAAAAAAACCCGAGAAAGGTAAGAAGGTTGCACAACCAGAGTCGAGAGAACAAAGTTGCGGAACAACGGGCTACAGGTTTTCACATTCCCGCCAAGATGATGTAATTTCACCTAGATCGGATGGTCAGCCTCATGGTCTTCCTAAGATGGAGGAAATGTGTTGATTGGTTACGCCAAATCTTGGGCAAAAAAGATTTATGAGACTCCTGATCACCACCGTGCAGTCCGAGTATTGAGACACCAGAGGGCAGCGGAATGGAAACTTTCTGAAGAGGTTGATGAGGTGGTTGCTTATGTACAATCCTCTGCTTTATGGCCTGCCATTCATCAAGAATATGATAGTGTGACAGCCTCCTGTTTTGCTGAGAGATTTTGTCCAGAGACTTACACGTTTCAATTACCTTTTGGAGAGATGACAATCTCTCCCGATGAAGCGAGTAAGATTACGGGCCTTAAAGCAAGGGGGTAGAAGCGTGGATGCTTGATTATTATGACATGAGTTGGGAAGAGTTGTACAAGTTGTTCGAGGAAACTCTTGGTTGGAGTTCATACAAACCGAGTTGGAGTTTTGTCGATCTGTTAAAGATGTCGATTCATTTGCATACACTGTGGAAGGAATAAGAAGAATAAGAAGATCAAGCTAACTAACTTGAAAAAGGAATTTGAGAACACAAAAGAGAAAGTAAATCAGGGGGTGTTGGTAATGGACGAGATCAAAGTGAAGCAACTCAGAACCGCATACTTACTTTATACTCTTGGCAGAGATATCTTTCCTGACCTTACCTAAACAAGGTAAATGCTAATTATCTCCAATTGGTAAAGAATATTGAAAGCTTAACAAGTATGCTTGGGAACGGCTTCGCTGGCTTACCTGCTGGACCAACTTGCGGCCGCCTCTAGGTTGACAAGCACAAACATTGGAGGAAATTTCACTATGCTTCAGGTAATTCTCGACGTCAAACTTGAAATTTTTTGGGTCATCAGTGTATGGTTCGGCTTATTTTTGGGGTCACACATAAGCCGAACCATTGAGCTTTCAATGGTTCGGCTTATAATCCATCCTGTGTTTTAAGCCGAACAATGCACTGAGTTTTCAAATTTCTTTATTACTTAGTTGTGTCAAAGCAAACAATGTATACTGTTCTGTTTCTATTAATTCAATCATTTTAAGTTAGTTATGTGGTTATTTGGATATAGGTGTGGGTATATGACCATTTCCCAATTTTGGAATTGGCTAAAGTATTTGAAAAGGATGTCGACTGGGTTGATATCTTTTGCCAACAAAGAACAAGGTACAGTATGAGGACTCGAAGAAAAGAAACAAAAAACAGTTGGTGGCAAGTTTGAGGGAGAGGTTAGATACAATGGGTGTTAATGACGTCGTTTTTCAACCATATGTGAAGGAAGATGAAGATGATGAAATTTTTGAAGATGAGGATATGCTTGGTTTCTATGTACCATGGTCCATTGTTTTATCCCGGTGGTTATGTAATATACGATCCTCGGAGAATACTTCGTCAATTAGGATGCATCCAAAAGGTTCCTTTGTTTGACGAGAAATTCATGTTGTTGCCAAAGGGTGGTAATGGAACTAAAAGCACCACTTCATCATGGGAACCAAAGTATGATCCCGACCCTACCCTTGAGTATTGGAATAATTTAGATACAAACAAATTAGATGTTGGGAAGTTAGTACCTTTAGGTGATGATCTATCTGAAGAGGATCCGGGCTACATGGATTGGTATAACCAGATTTCTCATCCCTTCGTTATCAATAAGAAAAGTCAAAAGAAAGCTGATAAGGCGAAGGACAAAGCAATCAAGATCTCTGCCAAGTCTACTTCCGAAGAAATAGTGATGGCTTTCAAGATAATGGTAAGAATGATTTCACTTTATACTCTTTCATATATAAGTTCATGGTAAAAATGTCTTCGTACTCACGGTTGGAAGTTGTTGTCAAATGAAAATAGGTTGCTGCGGGTAGGGAGATGTTGAAAAAATGAAGAAGAAACTTGGTTGCAAAAGTCCTATGACTATTGAAGAAGCAGTAAATACCTCTACAACAAGTGGGATGCAATTATAAACAAAGGACAAGGACCCGAGGAATCCACACAAAGGCCTACTACTAAGAGGTCTCGACAAGTTGGTGAATGTACAAGCGGAGGTGTGTGAAGCATAGATCCAATTGGGCGCATTCCGGGTGGGCAATGAAAAGGTGTGTGACTTGACCCAAGTCATCCAACTTCTTTTGGCAAGCGTAGTTATTCTTCACCCCTAACCACATTACTTGTTGCATCACCATCCTACCTTGCAAATTGAGTCTTCTAATCTTTTTGTCTTGCATTGTAGATAGTTTGCATAGTCGACTTGTTATTCTTGTTGTCCGCCTTCAATTTGCTAAGAATCCTAGAAGGTGGCAAACGTGCTCCTGTCATTTTATCCACTTCTAGCATCTCGTCGGGTTTGAGTCGCGCTACTTTCGCATGTCCATGAAGGTCTTTGGGACGTGGGTGGTTATGACGACAATCCATATCTTTATTCATTATCCAATATTGATCTTCTTTCTTCATGGTCTTATTCTTGAGGTTGAAAACGATCTTGAAAGGGCAATTTCTTTTCTTCGTCTTCGTAATATTCTTTCTCCCTGGTCTTCCCAACATATACGGTACCCTTTTTAACCTTGCTTGCGCCAGGTTCCCACTACGCTCACAAATCATTTCAAACCGATCCCACCGGCCTTGCTGTCCTTTAACTAGTACACAATTTACCTTCATCGCATGTTCCTCAAAGCCAATCAAGAACTTCGGGTTTAGTTTTCCATGTCTACGTTCATTCCAAAACAAATAATTTGTAAGAAAAACTTTGGAATATTCCGACAACATTAAGATAAACAAAAGTTCTTACATACCAAATCATTTTGGAAGTGATCCTTGGTATCCTCGTGAATCATATCTACGGGATCGGGTTGATTTTCCATGGGTCCAAACATTTTATCTACAAGACAATATCACAAGGTTAATTGTCCGAAAAAGGAATATCATAGAAATGTTCGGCTTATATGATATTCTAAATATGTGCCGAACCACACACAATATTTAAGTTCGGCTCAAAAGGTAATGATATATTGTGCCGAACCTGTAACATTTAGAGGTTCGGCTTATTCGATATTATCAATATATGCCGAACCAATAACAATATTTTACCCAAAAATTAACAAATTCATATTCGGCTCTTAATAGTTTTAATATATTAGCCGAACCATCAATTTTCTTATTCCGGGCAATGTGGGATGTTGTTAAACTTACTATGAAACTTTCACATAAGCCCTAACTAGTGTCCAAACAAAAGGGTGGGAATTGAAAACTATAGGTTCTAGCATGTCAAAATGATTCTGAGCGAACCGTTCATGATTTGGTTGATTCGGCTCATAGATGTGAGCCGAATCATGAAGCAAAAATCCAAACTTTTGATAATTTCAAGCTATAGAAGTGAGATTGACCAGATAGAAGTGTACCTGTATTAGAAGCATTGGGTTCTCATATATGTGCTCATCATCCGAATTTGGCTCATCAAAATCATCATCTTGAGTTTGGGTTTGAGTTTGAGTTTGAGCTTGAGTTTGAGTTTGTGTAAAATCATTCTCATAATCTAAGAAATCACCATTTGGGAATCATTGTCATAGTTGATATGTATTTTCCTAGGTTTTTTATATGAATTATGACCCTCCTCATCCTCCATTGAATCAAGAATTAAAATTTTCTCACTTTCTCCTTCTTTCTCTCCTTCTTAACCAAAACTTTGATTTTTTTTCCCCAATTTTTTTCATCTAAACAACCTTTATAATTAAGAAAATTATCTTAATCACTAAACAAAATAATTAATCACTAATCCAGATTACTAGCACTAATACGTAAAGGGTAGATTTGTCATTAAAAAAATTGGGTTAAGGGGATACCTGATTTTGCTATTTCACAACCCTTTTTGTCTTTATTGAGTATGCCTAGAAAGATTTTGGTATGCCCAAAATCATAGTTCTTTTTCTTAGGCAGTTTAGTTGGGCTTTAGAGGTGCAAAATTTTCTGTGGGCTTTGGATACATAAGGTTTTTAGTGGAGATTTGTGGAAGCAAGTTGTCGCAACTGCACACCCTTGCTTCACGGTAGCTCCGCCACTGGGTGGTGGTCAAGGACTCAGGTGGTAAGTTTGTAAAAACTTGATGCCGGAGGTTCTTGTTCATTGAACCTAAATTGTTGCTATTCTACTTTTACACTCACACAGGTAATACCAATCTATAAACTGTAACAAGAGTTTGATGTGTGAAGTATTATGTGATATGGATTTGGATGATTGGAGGAGGTAACAACCGAGGAAGAAATTAGGAGGAGAAGACGACGATGAAGAAAGGTCGGAGTGGTTGGCGCCGGTGGTTCTTTTTGGCCCTGTACAAATTAAATTTGTCACTTTGGGCCCTGAATAAAACTAGGTCGTGTATATAAGATTGCGGCCCTGTTAACAGCTGCGGTCTTTCTATTTCAGCAATACTTTTATTTGGCATCTTAATTGGTAGTTCGCCTTAGATTCCAGAACAACTTGAATTGCTCTTCGAGTCCGTATTCTATGTCCATCAGTATCGGGCGGTATCTCCGGACACGGGTACATACCTAGTACCCGAGGATGAATATGGGATCAGTATCAACAGATACAGATACGACAAAAAGTTTCATACCACTTATAATATGGAACAGATTATGGAAGAGAAATTGAACTGTCAAAGTTAGGAAGGCCCCAGAACTCATCATATTTATAAGCTGAGATGATATCTAAGCTCATAGGCTAACTCATAGAGAAATAAACCATCAGCTGACCATGGAGAACATCAGCTTAAACTGCTATATGCAACAGTTTTTGAAATATTACACACAAACAATCTTTCTGGGTCCGATGAACATGGGTTTCATTGACATTGTAGGCGGACTACTAGTATGGAAATACAGTTTTCATGAGGACAGTATATGGCATTACATAAGAAACAAATTTATAACTTAGCAAGTGCATAGTAACTTGGGGAGAAAATAGTGAGATCCTGATCTATCCCGGTGATAGAAAAGAAAAATTCCCTCTGATACGCCACAACTGGTATCAAGTTGAGCGATCAAATAGTAAACTGCAGAACCCAGTACAGAAAAGAAAACCTTAGCGGCAAGATTTTCCAGCTCTTGAACGAACGTCGCCTTCCACAATAAAGTGGGCTTGGCATCTATATTCTCACTTTGTATGGAGGAGGGGTCTTGAGGATTTTCAGAAAGAGGAGGTGCAACGAGAAAATTCATGGCTGCATGTAGTGACTTCTTTCCTTGGATGACATCGTCGCATAAAGTTGAAAAAGCTTACGTAAATGTTAACTTCATCTCAGCATCATAACAAAAAATACAGAGGGAGAAAAGCTTACATCTAGGAGGATATCACCAGCAAGTTTGATAAATCTGATTTTATCAAACCCCTTATAATACATAATCACCTGGCAACCTTTTCTATGACTTCACCTTTGTCATCACTTTCAGAGCATTCTTCTGGCAAATTTGGAGCTCGAGGTAAGAATGGTGGTGATGGACCAGTAACAGAAGGATTTATAACCAGATGCTGACTGAGTATCTCCTGACCTGATGCCAATCTAACACCTTTGCAGTCTCCATTTTCCTACATGGTTCAAGGGAGTTCATTTACATGCACCTAGACGATGTCAATTAATACTAGACAATAACAAAGTAAAGGAACACGAATTGTAGTTATAGATTTTTAGCATATATTCCTTCACTCGATATAGAAAGAGTACAAGTAAATTCAAACTATTTGGCAGAAAAAAAATCAAATCTTTAATATCGTCTCACCTTGGACAAAAGCAAAGCTATTACAGGCAGACGCAGTACCTATGCAAAGAAGATTTCATTTTAGTTGAAATTCATGAAAAATGATACCAAAAAAGACATGGTAAATGACAGAAGCGTGACTATATTAGTATTATAATATCTCTCCAAATTGTTCAACTGTATAAATTAAATGAAGTATCTCTTTTATGCACAGCATACTATTTGGAAGATACGGGTCAGAAAACCTTACATAAAAAGCACCTTTAACTGCTGCATAACGGCAAAAAGCTTGTGGTAGTTCGCCCTGGCCGTAGATTGGATAAATCATTGCTCCAAGTGCATTAGTATACCTAAAATAAATGTTCGATGTTCGCGGAAAATAGAAGAGGTTAGATAATATAAATCACCAAGGTCAAATAGATGCTTTTGAAGAGAAAAAAAAAATCCCAGTGAACATGTTAAAATAACACGTTTTTGGAAAGGTTAAAGTATTCCGCTCGGAAAAATTTTGAGCATCTAATCAGGAAACTGAATAACTGACCTGCCAACCGAGGAGTGGAAAAGAGCTAAACTTTCTATTCCATCTTTTGTCTTGAGGAGGTTCTTACGAGGCTCCGGTTTCTCCTGATCATAATCCGCCATTGCTATTGCATATAGAATCATACTGAAACGGAATCCATGATGAATTTTAGTTTCCAAATCAAAGAAAACAAGGTAGGCAATCACGTGCAAGGAACTATTAACACATAAATTTGAAAGAAATTCAATGACCAAACTTTGAAGAAAAAAAAAATCCAACAGAGAGAGAAATGCAGCGCCATACGTATGATTTTATCTTCGAAGGCAACCGCTGCTTATTCAAGAATTCGATAAATGGACTCTCCAAATCCACATCGCTTATCCTCCTACTTTCATCACTGTCTTCAGCATGCTCTGTCGATCCTTCTATATGCGCCTGAACAAGCTTGAAAAACCTCATCAGCTGATTCTTCTTTGTCAATCCAAGACTCCGGTCTTTGAAAATCGCACATCTTGAATCAGGAACAGCAGACAACTCTCCATTTCCACCATAAATAAAGCTCCCATCAATGCTCTTAAACTCCATATGATGCTTCCCCCCTGAATTCAACAACAGGTTCACTACCGATCAGCACAGAACATAACTCTAGGTCCTGAAAGATCCAAGTTGAACTTTGTCCCCATCGGCATCGCTGCTTCCATGACGGCCGAACTGTGCGGAAGAGTGGTTTCCGTTTGGGTATTCTGAGCATGGAGAAAAGAGGTGAAGTCATCCAGCGAGAGAGACGAGAAATGGCTTCCATAGAATGAGTTGGATTTGACATGCAGGACAGTTTTTCCTGCAACAGATGCAGCCGCTGCAATTATGGATTCAGGAAGTCCTGTCCCGACAACTATGACATCAAATACTGATGGATCTATAAACGACATGGTTAAGACCTAAACTCTAAACCAATCTTCCACAAATTAGATACTGATGTTCTGAGGAATCGAAAACAGAATCAGTATGCCAAGTTGCCAACAGTAAAAATTCAAAAAAATTACCACGAACATATAACTTATAACAAATATACAATGTGCATCTCCAAGAAAATTACCACGGTTCAGGTAGTTATTTATTAAAAAAAACTAAAAAAGTACTTCATATCGGGAAAAAAAATCAAAACAATATCAGGAGCAAATAACAAACAAACAAATACCTGCATCACTAAACTGCTACACTGATCAACTCGGAGAGTTGCAGTATCTTTTTTCGCACATTCTATCATCCACGTGACAAGAAATTCTAGTAAATCAGGGAATCCTCGCAGATGCTCTGTGCTATTTTCAGCATACTTTGTTTCCTTGGTATTAAACCTCTCTGTTAGAACAGTTGACTTTGTTACATGAAACTCTTGCAAAGAGTCCAACGGAACTCTTTTACAGAGAAAAGAAGACTTCTAAGAGCAAGTGATCCATAAAATTACACATCACATCAACAGGTTTTACCACAATAACCTGGAAGATGAAAACAAACAAGTAAAACCAAGGTCAAATTCAAGCAATTATAGACAAGAGGTATTAGGTACAAGAAATATTTATCCTGGACACAAATATGCTTGCAAGAAACAGTAGTTCAAATGTTTAGCTATAAACATCAATTTGCCATAAGTTAATTATAAAGAAAGATGGTCTTTATATATAAGTTTATCCTCGACAGACTCGGCCAAGGTTTCCTGCGGGACAGCTTAATTGACTTTGGACCTACCCATAATATTGAATTTAACTCCAGAAAGAATGAGGGATAAACCGCGGCACCCCAGACACAAAATATAAACGCAAGAAACAGTAGTTCAAAGTTCAAACGCACTGATGACTACTGATTAGGTATATAACAGAAATGGTCATCCAAGACGCAAAAATTCATGCAAGGTCGGAATCCCAGTAAACAGCTAAGCAAAAAAATGAAACATTAAACTAATAAGCATCTGTTTATCTATAACTACTACATTTCTTGCAATTGCTAACATAAAAGTTTCACACGCAATTAGTGGGTATCGCGTAATGCACATATGCATATGTTGAAAGAGATATACCTGACATATCTTGGTTAAAGTCTCTTCAATAATGGGATACATATCATTATCCTGAAGATGCAGAACTAAAGCTTTTAACGCAGTCTCAGCAACATGTGAACCATTGCACTTCCGCAGAATTTTGAAAGAATCCACATAATTGGAATCAGCACCTTCAAGTAATGGTTGTAAATTATGACTAATAATATAATCAGTAGACAGTTCTAGTTATTTTCCTCTTTTTTCCTCCATTTCCACATATAATTCCTCAACCTCGGCTCCTTCAAATAAATTAGAAATTTCCGATAAGTGTTTTGCCGTCTCTGGGTTCACTCATTTCCTTAGAATGGATGATGATGATGATTGTGGTGGCATGGAATTGTGACGTTGCTTTGATGAGTACTCATCACTTTTTCTATAGGATGGTGGTGGTGGTGCAAAATTGTTGCCGCCACCATCAAAACCACCACCACTACCACCGTGATGTTGTTCTTTTCTAGGTCTTCTGTTTTTGCTTCCCTTCCTTCTACCTCCAGATTGATTATTAGTGAGATGAATCATTCCTTCACCAGGCATTTGAGGATACTGCTCTTATTATTATTATTATGAGTTTTGCTTCTTCCTGATTGAAGGGCTTTTGAACCGATACAAACCATAGACTGTTGCGATTACCAATACAAAACCTCAATTTAGAGCGTATGAAAAGAAATGAGTTGTGAATTCAGAAGAAAGGGTGGTAAACCCTAAAACCCTAGTTTCTTCTTCTTCTGCTGCTGCTGCTGCTGCTACTCTATGAATGAAGAACGCGAGGCGCTCGTTTATTTTGGCTTGGGCTGACAGGTAACTATACTTAGTTGGACTAGCAAGTGGGTCTTGGCATGGTTTCCCATGTCAGGTATCCAATGGCCCAGTGAACCAGGAAAAATAAATAAATAGTACTTCCCGTAAAAGTGTGGACTGATGCCTCGATAATCACTACTTTCTGCTCTCTTCTCTCTCCTCTGAATCAGAGGACAACTCAGTTGCAACTCGCTCTAACTCGATAATTGCAGAAGCTTGAATTACAATTTAAATGCAGAAATTTTAAGTTTGCATGACTCCTTTATTAATGATTTAATTTGCTATATCTATTTTAATTCAACATGGTTTTCTTCCTCTACTTTCTCTAGGTCTTGGCTCGGTGCCTGCGAGATTGCTAGGAAACGGAGTGGTTTTGCCTTTTTCCAAGCAATCAGCTTCAATCTGTTCCTATAGATTCACTCTTGATTCTTGTATGGCACGTGTGGATCAATTTACTACTGTCAGAATTTAGTTCTTTATGCTTGACCACAGGGTTTCAAGAACCACTAGCCGACTTGTAATAACTGCAGACAATTTATTTAATTGCTGTAAGAATATTTTCTCCAGGTATTTGACATTCACTCACGAGGAGGCTGAGGTTTAATTAAAGGATTTATTCTCCTCGTTCTCTTCTCCGAAATACTTAGTTGCGAATTTGTTTACTTCACAATGGACTCTGCTCTAGTCCAAGTCCAAAACAAAATGGCATCAACATCGATAGCTGATAGATTAAGGGCTTTGAAAGAACCAAATATCTCGTCAGAAGATTTACTACAAGGTGCAAAAGAGTTTAAATTTAGATTTTTGAGTAAGATCTACTCCTCTAAAACCTTTTCAGTAAGTGATTTAGACAAAGAACTAAAAAATCTCTGGCCAAAAAGTAAGGATGTCTTTATCAAAAAGGAGGAGGATAATTCGTTTCTCATAAAGTTCCAGACACCAGAGGAATATGATGTAGTTCTCAAGCTTAGACCATGTTTTTTAGAAGGAGATTTGTTTGTGCTTGTGCCGTGGAACCCTCAGATTCCAAGGAGTCTTGTGACCGCTGTCGTAAGCGACACAAATATAATTACACTTTCTTACTACTCAAAATATAAATATAGCAAGGGCAAGAAAGGATCGATCCCACAGAGAGGTCTAGGTTGTCAAATCGTTATGGTTTCCTATAAAACACCTAAAAAGATTTTGTGATTTTATAAACTAAGCAAATATAAAAACAAAGAAACAAATAAGCAAACAAATAAGATAGAAGAAATATTGGTTAAGGATTTCGTTTTCATTCACTAACATGCTTTTCACAATAACTAGAATTGATATTTAATCTCAACTTTTATCAAAGACCCTAGAATACCTTGATCGCAAGAATATCCATAAAATCTCCTCATATCATCAACAAACACATTAAAAGATGCTAATATGAATTCTACCTAAAGGAACAACCTAACGTGTAAAAGCACTAATCAAGTTTAATTCCTAGATCGTTAAGTTCTATGAAATCAGGCCAATCAAAGCAATTGAACGTGGAAAGCGCACTAATTCAATTTAACAAAGGTTACGATTCACATATGATCATAAGAATATATCACTACAAACTATAATCATATTATGCTACTTGTATCCAAGGAATATCACTTTTATGTATAATAAACCTAAACTAGCAATAGATGTGATTAGAAGTTCTACCAATTTGCAACTTGACAAAACAATCAATCAATCATAAAACAATATTTTCAGAGAATTGCAAACGATAAATATGAGACAAAACTAATATATTGAATCAAAGAATCATGCTTTGTGAAATCCAACTATTCCATAACCAATAATAAACTTAGGTACTCATATTCATGGAGTTCATCACAAGAAGAAAGAGAAGTTTCATGTTCTAAACCCTAGAAAACAAGTAGAGATAATAAGATAATAAAACGTTATCTAGATATAGATATTTTATAGATAATAAAAGTCTTCTCTTTATATAGCTCCACTCCTTCCAAAACTAGGTTTTGTCTTCAAAGTCCATTAGTTGGAAATTCACCCGGCCCACCATGGAGAGAAACCGTGTAGAAATTATGTCCCAAAACGCTCGTCGGAAAAGCGGGATTGTGGCCGGAATCCCGCGAGGAAAAGTTGCGGAAAGTGTCTCGGGTGACCGGCAAAGTCAAACCGGTCACCAGGTCAACGGGTCGAACGGTCGGGTCCACAACAACTCGCCGGGTCAATTGGGTCAAGAACCGAGTCGAGGCCATTGAGTCGAGTCAGCATCTTACTCGGCTGGATGGGGCCGAGTGAATTGTGACCATTGCACAGACAGCCTCATCGGTGATGCACTATCATTATGCTTCATCTCGGGAAATTCCGACCATGATGGCTGTGCTTCTCTAATACCATCCGAGTCATATCCCGCATAAATATCCCACCATAACGGCTTGCTACCTTCACTCAATGCATGCACACCAACACCATCACTTCCACTGTAATCATCTCTCGACACCCTTTTTGAATCCACAAGCACTTCACTTCCGGTCCCATCACCCAAATCGGACCATTTCCTCATTGTCACCACCGCAATATGAGCTCAAGCTCGGACCAACTCAGCAACTGCTTCATTATCACCACATCCTCCACATGCACTCACCGCTATTCCATCTCCACAGGCACACCACCACAAACTCATTTCAACTGAAAATAACAAGAATAAAGACTATTAAGCTCTCGCAACACGACCACTTGCATCATTGCTTTAGAATTCCATCTCCATTGCAACTCCAAGCACCAACACTCTCCCCTCGAATCATTCATATCTGCAAGACTACCCCATTCCAGCTCCAATGCCTTCCACCTGCAAAATTCCCATTAAGAGTATCACCACAACTCACTCCCTTGTCAGCTCAAGGTTAACACACAACTAAAACCTCCATAACACCACATAACCCATTCAATTCATTCATCAGTTTCATCTCTGTATGCTCATAAGCCAGCACTTGCCCTGAGCCACCAGCAACACACACACACTCCCTTGAGTCTCTCCCTGTACTTCCTCTCAACACCACAGGTTCACGCTTGTAACCCCCAGCTGCGCACTTGCAATGCCACCTCAGAGCCATGACAGCACAGGCCAATGACTGCAACTCCACCATTCATTCAAGACAACCACACGATCCATGAACTGTGAAGACAACACATGGAACCTCATAACATCAGACTTTCGATAGGTCGACCTGCCATACCCACTGGCAATGCAATAAAGCTCGAGCTGCTTCTCTTCTCTTCCTTGAATCCAGCTGAACACCAGCTTGCCTTGTTCTCAACCAAGCAGCTCCACCTGCCATTATTTGCAAATGCCATCATCCCTGCAATAACATACAATCCAGTCCACCTATGCAGAACCATGGCAACACCACAAGCATCCTTCACTTGCAACCATCTAACTCCAATTCCATCTGTGGGTAACTTCAGATCAAATCGAGACAACTTCAATCATCCAAACCCATGACTCAAACTACATCTTCTACATCTTCACACAACAGCCACACCCAGCTACACCTGAGCCACCACAGACTACCAACACCATCTCCTCTTCTTCCCTGAGCTCACATCAAGACTGCAGTATCTGTCTAATTCCAACCAAACCCATCAGTCTAATCCCTTCTTAATCCTCGCCTTCATCACCAATTCCACCGATTAACCATCAATTGGCCGCAAATTTAACCCATCCTTCCTTGAGTAACTAAACCCATATGCTCGGATCTCTAATTTCTTAGTTAACAATTCATCACCATCTTAATCGAAAGCAACAAATTGTTCTTCATCCCTGGAACTCTCGAGCCAACACAAATCGCCACAAACCACTAGAATTTCAATTAATCGACCCCATCTTCAATTCTTCAATTTCTCGATCTAACTCTCGGTGGATTCAATCTCCCTAACCTTATTTCTCGAGATTCAAAACAAAAGAGAAAAATGGTTTCTCTCGATTGAAACTAGGGTTATAGTTGGGAGTGGTTATGGATTGATAAGGGCTAGCCAAAGTTCCTGACCCTTATCCACAAAATTGATCTGTATTTAGTGCTCTTCCAAATAGAGTTGTCCTTAACGAACTGTAGACCTGTCTTTAGTGAACTGTCAGATGGTTGCTCCTTAACTTTGACCGGGCTCAGATAGTGTTATCCTGTAAAATGACGGCTTTGCCCTTTTTGCTTATGAGTTCTTGTTTTGCCCATAACTTCTTCATACGAACTCGGGAATAACTCCATTCTTTCGCCATCGTCTTCATCTTCTCGTCCTCTACACAATGAAAAGTAGAAATCTTGTATTTGAACGAGTTCCAATTGGTCTTTTTGCTCCAAATGACTCCATTGCACCTAATAAACTCAAAAGCACACATAAGATACATAATTTACAAGAAAACTCGCAAAGAAAGCATAAATACTAGATATTAAATACGGTGTATTCTACACCTATCGATTCCCCACACTTAGACTTTGCTAGTCCTCGAGCAAATCAAACAAAACAATAAAATACAACAACTCCGTGTCAGCCGAGGCTACGGTTAATTTTAGCATAAATAACAAGCCTTTAAACCCCTAGGTGTCCCTAGTGGACGAGTTATAGTCTCGTGAAGGTTTACTAGAGATATACCTACAAAACCTATATTTCAAACTCCGTCTATTTGTGACACATCAATGAACGAATCCAAAATGACTACGGAAGAGATACCTTGCAAATTCAATTCAATTATTAGTAAATAAACTCTAATTAGATAGTCGAACAAGCCACAATACTCGGAAACTAACAAACCACAATCACAATGAAAAGATTAAGAAGATGGATAAAGATGTAGATGTTGGCGAATATTCACAAGTGTTCGATGTTTCCCATATCTGTCCCCGGTCAGTCACTTTAAGATGAACCTAATCCTATTGGATTGAGCTACTCAGTGCTGAATGCTACATCAAATCAATTGGCATATACAAGGGAACCAAGAGTGACTTTATTCAACACATTAATAATTTCTTCTTCTTTTTTTTTTTTATGATTGGATCAAACTGGATCCAATTTCTTTTTTTTTTTAGACGGCATGATTAGATCTTTTGGATCCAAGCGCATGCTTCTTGTCAGCAAGTACATGATAGTTGCCTTGGATCCTGCATTCCACGCTTGTTTAGGCGACGGAGACAGGGACTACGTTTCACACATACTGCTATTCCCAAGTGTCTTTTTATTCCGTTTTGGTCTAATTGGTCGGTCTCTTTTTTTTTTTTTTTTTTTTCAATTTTTTTTTTTTTCAATTTTTTTTTTTTTTTTTTTTTTTTTTTTTTTTTCATGTAACTCAACCACTCTATTTCATCCTAGCAATAATAACACGTCGATTTTTAGTGACCCACCAAAGCACTTAGAGAACAATAGATAAATATGGAAAAATAATAAAAAAAAATAGAATGCGATATGGTGATATTCCGAGATATGGTAACAACTATCATGTTAATTTGTGATTTAAAGAGCTATATTCTTCCCTTTTAGTTAATTGGTTCCTCAACTCCTGCATTCAAAATGGTTCCATCCACTAATGGTGTCAAAAACAAACATATAAATGCTCCCCCACACTTAAACTTCACATTGTCCTCAATGTGTAAAACCGAAAGTTCTGAATTCTGACGTAACAGCAGATAAAACGCAAAAACTGTGCAAATTGGTAAGGAATTTGGAAAAACTCCATTTCACAAAAGTTGTTCACCTACGTGTTTTCTACACAGTGTCAAAATTTCACAGTGTTTCGATAAACGGTCTGACAGTTATGGTCTCTGGACTGAACTACGCGCAGTCTGAAATTTTCTGACGAAAAGGTATTCGTCATAATTCTCTTCTAAGATAGATTACGGACTCAATGAAATTAAACATAGGGATGCACATATGATATAAAAACAGTAAAAAAATAAATAAACGAAACAAAAATAAAAAGCAAAAGGATAAGAGATACAAAACCGGTGGGTTGCCTCCCACTAAGCGCTTGTTTTAAAGTCGACGGCCCGACTTAGCTTCTTGTAAGATTCATTCCCCATACACCAATAATCGGAAAAGTTGGGGATCCGTCCATATAACCTGTTTTGCAAACACTAGCTTCACACAAATATTAGTAATATATAGCAAAAGTGAAGCTATTAACCGATAAAAGCTTCCCCCACACTTATTCTTGTCCACACATGGAAGTGTATAAAGAATATAAGAGTCGGGTACTTCCACGGTTTCGGTTCCATAACCTCGCATAGTATGAGAATCAAGTATCTCTAATGGCGGAAAACGAGAAACAAAGTCATTCAACAATGTTTTCGAAGCACATACATTCAAACCAATAAGAGGTAAAGGAGAAGAAATAATAGGCAAAGGGTTAGATAAACCTTTCACAATCTCTTGTATCACGGAATCCTCTTCATCCTTGAAAAACTCAAGTGAATAATTCACCTCTTTTATATCATGGTCCTCTATCAAACCTTGCAACCATTCTTCGTCCGTTTCTGCCTTAACCAAAGTTTCGACATAAACATCATCATTAAAATCATATGCGAGCTCAATTGGGTCTTCCATAATATTGGTTATAACGGTCTCATTCTCAACATATTCCTCCTTTTTGTTGTAAGGCACATACTCTTTTTATGATCCAAATTTTATCATAAGAAACTTTTTTAGAACACTCGTAAATGCATCATCCTCAAGCTCCACCCTTTGAATAGGCTCTTGATCATTATTAAGATCAATGCTTGAGTAGTCTACACAAGTGTCATCATATTCCTCTTCATCTTCATCTTGGTCCCAAAAAGACTCCTCGGAGATGTCACCATGACTTGTTTCAAGCAATGTATCATAATCACCGTCACTATCATAGTCATCATAAGATTGTTCCTCGCTGAATTTAGTGTTGTTTATCTCTAACTCATCCTTTTGAATAGGTGAATGATCATTATTAAGATCAAGAGTTGAGTTAACTACACAATTATCAACGAAAGTGCCCAAGGATTCGCCTTTTTCAACATTAGCATCAATCAAATATTCATCACAAACCATATGCACATTAGAATTATCCATATCTTCCTTGTATTGATCAATGTCTCTTCGTAAGATAGTCATACTTTCACGAAGTTCTTGGAGTTGCTCGTTTGTAGTCTCTTTAGCTTTTCGAAATTCCTCTTGTAAAAAGGTGGAAACTTTATCTATAAAATTAGAGACTTTTTGTTCACAAGCATAAGAATCCTCCCATCCTTGTTGTTGTTCACACACATACTCACCATAAGGTTGTTGAGGAAAACCACAAGGTTCCATGGAATATTGATCATAACCAATGAATTGGTTTTGATTATACCCATGGAATTGGTAGTTATCATATTGTTGAGGTTGAAAACCGCATCCGTTGTTCCAATATGCTCCTTCCATAGAAATTAGCACCTGAAATAATTCTCAAACCGGTTAAAACCCAGAAAATAAGAAAAAATAAAATAAAAACTAAATACAAAAAATAAGAAACCAAAAACAATTGACAACCGATGCCTCCCCTACAACAGCCAAAAATTGACCGCTTTGTGTTTACACAAATATAATTACACTTTCTTACTACTCAAAATATAAATATAGCAAGGGCAAGAAAGGATCGATCCTGAGAGAGGTCTAGGTTGTCAAATCGTTATGGTTTCCTATAAAAACACCGGTGGATTTTGTGATTTTATAAACTAAGCAAATATAAAAACAAAGAAACAAATAAGCAAACAAATAAGATAGAAGAAATATTGGTTAAGGATTTCGTTTTCATTCACTAACATGCTTTTCACAATAACTAGAATTGATATTTAATCTCAACTTTTATCAAAGACCCTAGAATACCTTGATCGCAAGAATATCCATAAATCTCCTCATATCATCAACAAACACATTAAAAGATGCGAATATGAATTCTACCTAAAGGAACAACCTAACGTGTAAAAGCACTAATCAAGTTTAATTCCCTAGATGCGTTAAGTTCTATGAAATCGAGGCCAATCAAAGCAATTGAACGTGGAAAGCGCACTAATTCAATTTAACAAAGGTTACGATTCACATATGATCATAAGAATATATCACTACAAACTATAATCATATTATGCTACTTGTATCCAAGGAATATCACTTTTGCGTATAATAAACCCTAAACTAGCAATAGATGTGATTAGAAGTTCTACCAATTTGCAACTTGACAAAACAATCAATCAATCATAAAACAATATTTTCAGAAATTGCAAACGATAAATATGAGACAAAACTAATATATTGAATCAAAGAATCATGCTTTGTGAAATCCAACTATTCCATAACCAATAATAAACTTAGGTACTCATATTCATGGAGTTCATCACAAGAAGAAAGAGAAGTTTCATGTTCTAAACCCTAGAAAACAAGTAGAGATAATAAGATAATAAAACGTTATCTAGATATAGATATTTTATAGATAATAAAAGTCTTCTCTTTATATAGCTCCACTCCTTCCAAAACTAGGTTTTGTCTTCAAAGTCCATTAGTTGGAAATTCACCCGCCCACCATGGAGAGAAACCCGTGTAGAAATTATGTCCCAAAAACGCTCGCGAAAATCGGGATTGTGGCTTAATCCCGCCGGAAAAGTTGCCGGAAAGTGTCTCGGGTGGCCGGCAAAGTCAAACCGGTCCACCGGTCAACGGCCGAACTACGGGTCCATCAATCCAGACTCGGCCGGGTCAATTGGGTCAAGAACCGAGTCGGCCATTGAGTCGGGGGAGTCGGCATCTTACTCACTGGATGGGGTGGAGTGAATTGGCGAGCCATTGCACGAGCCCTCATCGGTGATGCACTATCATTATGCTTCATCACTGGGAAATTCCGGCCATGATGGTCAAAGCTCTACAATACCATCCCGAGTCATATCTGCATAAATATCCCAGATATAACGGCCGCTACCTTCATCGCATGCACACCAACACCATCACTTCCACGTAATCATCTCTCGACACCCTTTTGAATCCACAAGCACTTCACTTCCCGGTCCCATCACCCACTCGAGACCATTTCCTCATTGTCACCACTGCAATGAGCTCAAGCTCGGACCAACTCAAGAACGCTTCATTATCACCACATCCTCCACATGCACTCAATTTGCTATTCCATCTCCACAAGGCACACCACCACAAACTCATTTCACTTGGAAAATAACGGCAACAACGGCTATTAAGCTCGCAACACAGCCACTTGCATCATTGCTTTAGAATTCCATCTCCCGCCGCAACTCCAAGCACCAACACTTCTCCTCGAATCGCACTATTACGCAAGACTACCCCATTCCGGCTCCAATGCCTTCCACACTGCAAAATTCCTGTTTCGAGTATCACCACAACTCACTCCCTTGTCACTCAAGGTTAACACACAACTAAAACCTCCATAACACCACATAACCCATTCAATTCATTCATCGGTTTCATCTCTCGTATGCTCATAAGCCAAGACTTGCCCCGAGCCACCAAAGAACACACACACACTCCTTGAGTCTCTCCTGTACTTCCTCTCAACACCACAAGGTTCACGCTTGTAACCCCACCGCGCACTTGCAATGCCACCTCAGAGCCATGACAGCACAGGCCAATGACCTGCAACTCCACCATTCATTCAAGACAACCACCTGATCCATGAACTGCAACAGCACAACACATGGAACCTCATAGCATCAGCAGCTTTCTGATAGGTCAGACCTGCCATACCCACTGGCAATGCAATAAAGCCTGAGCTGCTTCTCTTCTCTTCCTTGAATCCAGCTGAACACCAGCTTGCCTTGTTCTCAACCAAGCAGCTCCACCTTATTATTTGCAAATGCCATCATCCCCTAATAACATACAATCCGGTCCACCTATGCGAACCATGGCAACACCACAAGCATCCTTCACTTGCAACCATCTAACTCCAATTCCATCGTGGGTAACTTCAGATCAAATCGAGACAACTTCAATCATCCAAACCCATGACTCAAACTACATCTTCTACATCTTCACACAACAGCCACACCCAGCTACACCTGAGCCACCACAGACTACCAACACCATCTCCTCTTCTTCCCTGAGCTCACATCAAGACTGCAGTATCTGTCTAATTCCAACCAAACCCATCAGTCTAATCCCTTCTTAATCCTCAGCTTCATCACCAATTCCACCAGTTAACCATCAATTGGCCGCAAATTTAACCCATCCTTCCTTCAGAACTAAACCCATATGCTCGGATCTCTAATTTCTTAGTTAACAATTCATCACCATCTTAATCGAAAGCAACAGCTTTGTTCTTCATCCCTATGAGACTCTCGAGCCAACACAAATCGCCACAAACCCTAGAATTTCAATTAATCGACCCCGTCTTCAATTCTTCAATTTCTCGATCTAACTCTCGATGGATTCAATCTCCCTAACCTTATTTCTCAGATTCAAAACAAAAGAGAAAAATGGTTTCTCTCGATTGAAACTAGGGTTATAGTTGGGAGTGGTTATGGATTGATAAGGGCTAGCCAAAGTTCCCAACCCCTTATCCACAAATGATCCAGTATTTAGTGCTCTTCCAAATAGAGTTGTCCCTTAACGAATCATGTAGACTGTCTTTAGTGAACTGTCAGATGGTTGCTCCTTAACTTTGACCAGGCTCAGAGATAGTGTTATCCTGTAAAATGACGGCTTTGCCCTTTTTGCTTATGAGTTCTTGTTTTGCCCATAACTTCTTCATACGAACTCAGAATAACTCCATTCTTTCGCCATCGTCTTCATCTTCTCGTCCTCTACACAATGAAAAGTAGAAATCTTGTATTTGAACGAGTTCCAATTGGTCTTTTTGCTCCAAATGACTCCATTGCACCTAATAAACTCAAAAGCACACATAAGATACATAATTTACAAGAAAACTCGCAAAGAAAGCATAAATACTAGATATTAAATACGGTGTATTCTACACCTATCATCTTGTTGATCTTACTAAGCAACTTTTCTGGTTAAGGCTTTACAATATGCAACCTGGTTTTGCAAGTGAAAACATCGTCTATGAGATTGTTAGAGCAATGGGAGAAGTAAAAGAACTTGATCCACCTGATTGCATTATACCTAAAGCAAAAGTCCAGAAAGTTTCAGTCCTGATTGATGTGAGAAATCCTCTTCGTAGGGGTTTCTGGGTCAAAAATGTTGCTGGTGAGGAAGTCTGGATCAGATTGTTCTATGAGAAGCAGCCTTTCAATCTTTGCGATTTCTGCTATACAATAGATCACAAAGAGATGGAGTGTGAAACAACAGCGTGGACATCTATCGACAAAGTCACTTCTTGATCCTCCGTCATGGGCAAACCCAGATATGAGAGGAAGGAAAGCTTCAACTCAGCATGCACACTCAGTGGAAGGTGATCAAAGATCCAAAGAATAAGATCAGAGAGACTCTTCTCAAAAGCAAGATAGGCAGGATGTGGTTGCTGACCCAATAAGCATGCATGCAGCATCTGCAGTTCAAGAACCACCGAATTTTATTGTTCAGGTGTCTACGGATTTTGTTAACTTGATTGAACAGGAAAAAGACAAGACCATCAGGAACATTCCTTTGTCTTCTTCCTCTCCAGTTACAATGGTGGACTGTAATTCACAAGGTATGATACAAGTGCATGTTGATAATAATAAAATGTCTGATATGGTTGTCCATAGGCAAGGAAAGAGACTTCGCTTTGAAGATGGTGGTCCTAGTAATTCCAAAAATATGAATAGTAGGGGAAAAAATAATCTAGAAAGTATTAATATGGTAGGAAATATGTCAGAGGGAAATGTGGACCAGCAGTTGAAGGCTTTTAATATGTCTATGAGTCAAATATGACACTCCTAAAATCTTACATTGCTTTAGGAGAGTTTGATTTATCTGTTGAGGATTATAAATTTAGTAATATTGATCCAGACAGTGCAGATTTTGACCAAGTTCTCAAGGAACCCCCGAGAAAACTAATTAATCAAGTGGAGGATAATTTATCAAGCTTTAACCCCGCTGATTATAATGTAGATCTATCAGGAAATGAGCGGGTGAGTTTAGATGAACATTCACCCTCTACAAATTCTTACACATCATTTCATGGTACAGTTTCTGAGCAAAACCACTTCAAGAGACACAAAGCAACCTCTGCAAGTGCTGATGTCCAGGTAATTCTCTATAATTTTTCTTCTTCCAATCATAGTTTAGCTTTCATTTTAGTCACATTTACCCTGCAATCTAATACTGTTATTTCTATAGTTAGTTCATATAATTATTACCTTCGGAATTTTCTCAAGTCTTTGTTGGTTTTTAAAAATAATTATTGGTGTTATCCTAGTCTGTCCTTCTGCATACACAATACAATGAAGGTTTTATCATGGAATGTTCAAGTTTTAGCTTCAAAAGATACTAGAGATTATCTATCTTTTATTATACAGAAGCACAATCCAGATATAGTTTTCTTAATGGAAACTAAAGTTTCAGAGTCTAGGGCAAAAAATTTAACTGAACAATTTGGCTATCCTCATGGACCAATATTTTATTATTAGCCACTATTTAGATCTACCACGGACAACTGGTTGTTAAATTTATTCATTTTTAAGGTAGGAAAAAGATTTAGAGTATTATTTGCTCAACTTTTTGAAAATTATGGAAGAAAAAAATCCGATGTGTATTTTTAAAGATATTTAAGTTTTAAATTTTTTGATCTATTTTTAAAGATATTTAAGTTTTAAATTTTTTTTCCCAAATATATTAATTTTGCGAAAATCCGATGTGTATTTTTAAAGATATTTAAGTTTTAAATTTTTTGATCTATTTTTAAAGATATTTAAGTTTTAAATTTTTTTTCCCAAATATATTAATTTTGCGAAAATCCGATGTGTATTTTTAAAGATATTTAAGTTTTAAATTTTTTGATCTATTTTTAAAACAATGGCATTCCTGTAAATATACAAATATTAACTAAAAGCTTAGTTAATGGGGGTATTATTGTCATGTAAAAAGGCTTCACCAAAAATACCTCTTTTCTTTATATTAGTACTAGTAAGGCCACATGTGCGATGCACATGCTTGAATTGAATTATTTTAACAACACCAAATTTGATAATAATGGGAAAAAAAAATCTTAAAATAAAAATTTAATATCCTTGTTTATACTCATTACATAGATAATTTAAAGAGCTTTCCAGATATATCAATTTTGCAAAAATCCGATGTGTATTTTTAAAGATATCTAAGTTTTAATTTTTTTGATCTATTTTTAAAACAATGGCATTCCTATAAATATACAAATATTAACTAAAAACTTAGTTAATGGGGGTATTATTGTCATGTGAAAAAGCTTCACCAAAAAAACTTCACAAAAGGGGTCTTTTCTTTATTATAGTACTAGTAAGGCCACATATGTAATAAATCATCTTGAATTAATTCTTTTAACACACCAAATTTGATAATAATAGGAAAAAAAAAATCTTAAAAAAAATTTAATATCCTTGTTTGTACTCATTACGTAGATAATTTAAAGAGTTTTCCAAATATATTAATTTTGCAAAAATCCGATGTGTATTTTTAAAGATAACTAAGTTTTAATTTTTTGATTTATTTTTAAAACAATGGCATTCACTGTAAATATACAAATATTAACAAAAGGCTTAGTTAATGGGGGGTATTATGTGTCATGTGAAAAGGCTTGAAAATACCTCTTTTCTTTATATTAGTAAGATAAGATAAGATAAGATAAGATGGGTGTTATAAAAGACATTTAACCCAAGATTTCTAAGATGGGTGTTATAAAAGACATTTAACCCAAGATTTCTAAGATGGGTGTTATAAAAGACATTTAACCCAAGATTTCTAATTTTTAAAGCTGTTTTCGGAAGAGGCCTACTTACATTGTAAATGACTAACTAATTAAGGTAGCAACGTAAAGAATTGACAAAATACAATAACAAAGTCAGTAGAAACTAGAAACCTAGTAGTAGTAGTATTTTAATGGTAACCTCGTGCATTTAGACATCAGTATGTAGGAGTACACAAGTCATGATCTGGTTGCAATATTCATGGTGGAGAAGAAAAGATGCCTCTTCCTAAAGATTAAAATTACAATAACAAAGTGTGTGCATCATTTACTTTTTGACTGACATTTATAAATTTTCTAAAAACAAGAATATTTACTTTTTAGAAGGAAAAGAGATCACATCCATTTCCTTTTCTTTTCCTTTCCAACAAATGAATGGTTGAACTTGAGTGTAGTAAACTAAGATGGATGCAAGAATTAAACATGCCAAGGACTTTCCAACTAAACATAAAAATACAAAAGATATACTAAATGGATATGATCTGATGATGACACATCGAGTCAGTTAGATGTCTCTTGTCTTCGACACTGAAAAAGGAAAAGTATTTCTAAGCGTACTTCTTATGCTACTTAAAATATTTAAGGCATAACATAGCTATACGTCACTGACTCTGTTCATAATGACAGCATCATACTCATCCTGCTTATCCGGGTGTATTTTCTCTCGCACTCATCCTGCTTATCATAATGACAGCATCATACTCACTAGTTGTATATAAGTGTGATACTTGCCGACCCAATGCTTAAATGAGCAACACAATTAGACTCATCATGGTCCAGCGTAATTTAGGTCAGCACCATTAGTCTTACCTTTTATATCAATTTCAAGTAACCCACTCGCTTACAACAACATTGCTATTTTGCCTGTATAACTTTAGAGGTCTTCAGGGTTTTGCACTCAGCTTTTTGATATCTGACGGAACTGTTTCACCTGACAACACCATAAAAAGAAACTGGGGTATATCAAACTGGATAACAAGGAAACCGTAACCAAGCAAAGGTGAACGAATGGAGGAAGAGAAGATCACAACACCAAATGCAAATGAAATCAAATACAGAGGAATTAAAGCAATGCCCTTCATAATAGGTAAGTATTATTTAGAGAGAAGGATCACAGAGTTCCTTGATTTAAATGGTCTCCAGATCAGTTTATCATTGCATATACAGTCATGTTAAGTCATACAATTGCAGTAAACTGACGCAAGTTTGTTTTTATGCGATTTCCTTGAGTTTTTATTACTTTTTACCATGAAAATGGCAGCTAAACTCTCATGTCTGTTTTCGACATACGATAATCAATATAAACAATTGCAGGAATGAAATGTTTGAGAAACTTGGGACCTTTGGCATATCCTCGAATTTCCTGGTTTATCTCACCACGGTCTTCAACATTAAGCATGTCACTGCTGCTATAGTTGGCAGTGTCTACCTGGGAACCACCTTCTTTACACCACTAATAGGAGGTTATATCGCTGACTCTTACTTGGGACGTTTCAAGACCTTATGCTTTGCCTCTATAGCTTCTCTTGTGGTATAGCAGCTTACCCGTAATTTAGTATTAACAAATGTAAATACAACACTGCAAAGAGTAAGCTATAACATTTTACATGTTGGTAAATGCTCGTATACATATATATTTATCCTCCCATTTTCTTGTTTCCTGAAGGGGATGTTTCTTATGACATTAACGGCGGCTGTACCCAAATTACACCCACCGAATTGCAAGGTGAAGGAAAATGAGTTATGTATTCAACCTACTGCACCTCAATGGGCTTTTCTATTACTTGCAATGGGATTCTTAGTGATTGGTTCTGGAGGTATTAGGCCATGTACCATGGCCTTTGGAGCTGATCAGTTCGATCCGAAGAATGAAACTTCTAAACGGAGCATTAACAGTTTCATTAATTGGTATTACTTTGTTTTATCCTCTTGCTTAGTAGTGTCACTGACCCTCATCGTCTACGTGCAATCTAATCTTAGCTGGAGCATCGGACTAGCTCTACCATCATGCCTAATGTTCATAGCCTGCATACTTTTCTTCCTGGGTTCAAGAATTTACGTAAAAGTGAAACCAGAGGGAGTCCTGTTACGAGCGTCATTCAAGTTCTGGTGGCTGCAACAAGGAAATGGAAGCTAAACCAACCTGAATATCCAGAAGTCTCTCTTTTCAACCATATTCCAAAAGATTCTATGAACTCCAAACTTGATTACACAAATCAGTTTAGGTAAGAATGACCCCACTTCTGCAGATCAGGCATTCCTATGTAGCTAAAATATCTAATCAGTAATATGCAGCTTTTAGGCACTTGATTCCACTTGTTCAAGGTCGACCTCACATGCCAAGTTTGCCAAATAGCAAACTAAGTAAATAGGACATCAGGATGCCTTCAAAGTGTAACTAATCATACTTATCTACTTGTGTTTATCCTTGGTTACCATGCAACAGATTCCTTGATAAGGCTGCAATTGTAAGCGTTGACGATCTGATCAACGCTGATGGATCAGCAGCTAATCCATGGAGACTGTGTAGAATTCAACAAGTGGAAGAAGTAAAATGTCTAGTAAGAGTACTTCCTATTTGGGCTTCAACTTCAGTTTTCCATATACCAACTACCTCACTACACACATGCAGTTTTCCAAGCCTTGCAATCAGATAGGCACCTCGGCAAGTTTCAGGTTCCTGCTGCCTCCTACATAGCCTTTTGCTGGCTTAGCATGTCCATTTGGATCCCTATTTACGATCGATTTATTGTACCATCACTAAGAAAAATAACAGGTCAAGAAGGTGGTATCACAATTCTCCAACGAATAGGAATTGGTACTCTCCTATCCGCGATCATGATGTTAGTCTCTGCAATAATCGAACAACGGAGGAGGAACACTGCTCTTATGTTTCCAACTTTAGTCTCTACTAAAGGTGGTGGTGCCATTTCTTCTATGTCGGCACTTTGGTTGATTCCTCAGCTTAGTATTAGTGGTCTAGCGGATGCATTTAGCATTGTTGGTCAGGTCGAGTTCTACTACAGGCAGTTCCCAGAAAACATGAAAAGCATGGGAATGTCTGTCTACTTACTGGATTTACTGTAGGAAGCTATGCTAGTGGTTTAATGGTTTCTATAGTTCATCAAACAACTAAGGGGGCTGCAACTGGGAATTGGCTGCCAGAGGATTTAAACGAAGGAAGATTGGATTACTTCTATTACACCATAACTGGGATAGGGGTTGTAAACTTTTTCTATTTTGTACTATGTTCTAGGTGGTATAGGTACAAGGAACCAGTTCCATCGAAAATACCCCAAGAATGAATGCCCTGGACAAAACACCCATCTAATGCAAAATGTTTTGTTAACTTGCTATAATAAAATGAATCTTTCTTAGTGTTACTTCCCTTGTGTCATGTTTCTATACCCCTATGGTTACCTAACAATAAAAGCAGCATAATTATCATCAAGGTATATGTAATTTCAGTAAAATTCCTCACGACCATGAGTTCATGACTAGATGACTAGATCCACTCTTGTCAAATCTCTAATTAATGTTAATGAAGGTAGTTGCCCCTCTGTCAACTAATTTTTCAAGTAATGCTAAAAGATTATTCAGTCTAAGAAAAAAAGTTTCACAAAAGTAAAAATGAAAATAAAGAGATAAACAAAGTGCAAAATCACATAACTTAAGATACAAAATATTTGAGTAGAACAAATTATTCGATATCCACAAAACTTATAGGTGACAAACAAGAAATCTCAAAGTATAAAAGCATCAATTGACTGTAATCATATGAAAATAAAAACAATATAGAACAAACAACATACAGTAAAGTCACTGATATACCATTATTACTTCGTTGCAACATCCGTTATCCATGGAATAGATGGATTGGAAAATGGCCCCCAAAAATTTCTAGGTTCAATACTATTATTACAGATAAATACATGTATCTGATGATTGATTCAGACCATTTTTCTTTTGTGTGACATTTATTGATGGACAGATGTTTATGAATTGATGTCATGTGTGGATTCAATCAAATGCTTAAACTATTGTAAAGAAGTAAAAAATCAAAAATCGAGGAATCAAAACCATGCCCTTCTTGATAGATAAGATATAATGATGAGAGAAAGAAAGATGAGTCAATAGATAGTTATTCTTCTTAATCATGCATAAACAATATATAGTCACTCGATTTTCCATGCACTGTAAAGTGATAGCAAATGTAAAGTAATGCAGGCAAGGAAATGATTTAGAGACTTGGTACCTTTGGCACAGCGACAGACCTCGTAATCTATCTGGCTGAAGTGCTAAACATTAAGCAAGTAACTGATGCCATCTACATGAATGCCTTCCACGGAACTTCAAAATTTAATAGGATCATACGTAGCCAATACTAACTTAGCAAGCTTTGAAACCCTGGGGTTCGCTTCCGTATTTTCTCCTGATCGTGGCGGAAAAAAGAAACTCGGCTGGAACTTCATTTCTGCAATAAAAATGTTGAGAATTTAGTAACATACAACCAAATGCTGAGTTTACGACGATCGCCAAATTACATCCTCCAAACTGTGGAGCAAATGACAGCTACCTTCGTACTGAACCTACTGCACCTAAATGGGCTTTTCTATTATGTGCTTTGTAGTAATTGGTTCAGGCGGGATTGGGGCATGTAATTTGGCCTTTGGAGCTGACTAATTCAATCTGAAAAATGAAGACTTTAAGAGGAGTATTAACAGCTTGGTCAATTGGTACTACTTTGTCATCTCCGCATGCTTATTGGTACCTGTGATTCTCTACAAAACTTAAGCTTAATTCAGGTTTCGGTTGCTGCAACAAAGAAATGGCAGTTAATCCATCTAGATTACCCAAAAGTCTCTTTCTCAACAATTTTCCAAAAATTACTATAAGCTCTAGACTTGATGATCAATTTAGGTAATAATTAACCTTATGTTAGAACAATCAATTTAGGTAATAATTAACCTTATGTTAGAAATTACAGTGGTTTCAGAGGAACTAAACAAAGGGAGACTAGATTACTTTATTACTCTACTAGTACAGGTTGTGACTTTGTTAAAGCTTCCAAAATCTCAGGAAATTGTTGTTTGTTTTTTTTAACCTCTTGAGAGTGGGTTGCGAGTCACTTTGGAAAATGATATGATAACCACTCATTTCAACCGCCCATTGAAAAGCCGCCTCTGCTCCTGCTACTTCTAGTTGTTCTCTGGTAGTACAATTTTTCTAGCTACCCCTAGCCTCAATGGTTCTTCCTGCAAAATCAATCATAGTCAGTCCAACCCCCGAGCTAGTAAGAGGTTCGTGCATTGATAAAGCTACATTTATCGTTATTTCCATGAACCCCGAACTATCCTGTGGTTGGCAGCTAGTAATAATCAAGCAGTCATCACTTAGTGGATTGTAATATAAAGTTTGCATAATACTGTAGTCTTTTCTATTCACCCACATAAAACCATATATGAATTTTACTATCTTCCTTGCTGTTACAACACTATTTTGAATTTCTTTTTAGAACACCCTATTACATCTGGCCTTCCAAACATGCCATGTTACAATACTACAGTAAACCTTCCATTCCATCGCATTGTTTTTTCTATCTCTTTGAGTAAACCAACCATTTAACCAATCATGAAAAGTGTTAGCACCTCGCAATATATTATCAATATCAAAATTAAGATGCATCCATACCTGTTTTGTGAAATTACATTGCATAAATAAATGAGTAAGAGATTCTTCCTCTACATTGCAAAGTTTGCAGCAAACATCTATTTCTGGTATTGTTGCAGCAACTCTCACACTATTAGGAAGTATAGAGTGTGCTGCTTTCCAGATAAAATTTTTGATCGAAGGAGTTATTTTCATTTCCCATATTTTGTTCCACTGCAGGTTAGTTCCTCCCGTACAATTAATGTTTTTGTATAAATAGTTAATGATCGGTTGTCAATCCGTCAAAAATAATTTCACTTTCTTACTCACTAAATTTAAATGAAGCACAAGGTAAGGAAGAGTTCGTATCCACATAGAGGCAATTGTTGTTATGCAATTTTCAGTTTCTACGGTAACCAAGGGGGGATGTTTGTTGTTTAAGCGAAATACTAAAGTAAAAACAAAATAGAGCAAAGCAAATAGTTGGAATAATTAATAAGGAGAAGATATTGGTCACGGGATAGTATCATTCACAAACATGTATTTTCATCAATGATTAGAATTGGTATTTTAATCTCGTATTTATTAAAAGTCCTAGGATATCTTGATCGCAAGTATAACCCGTTAATTCCCTGTTTTCATCACAACCACATTAAAAGATGCATATGTGAATTCTTCCTAGAAAGCAACCTAAAGTGTAAAAGCAAAATTAAGTTTAACTCCCTAAAAGCAATAAGTTCTATGGAATAAGACTAATCAATGCAAACGAATGTGTAAAAGCACTAAACGTTTTAACAAAAGTTATGATTCACTTGTGACTAGTAGGATATATCACTACAAGCACTACCCACAATTATGCTACTTAGAATCAGGGATAAACAACTTTTTCGTATTGAAAACCCTAATATAGCTTTAGAGATGAACGCAAATCGGATTGATTCGGACTCAACCTAACAAGTATTCAAATCTTATAACACTATTAATTGTGAATCACAAACAATAAATTACTGAGACAAAACTAATTCATAGATTCAAAAACATGTTGAGAAATCAACTTTTATCCCATACCCAATAATATGTTTAGCTACTCATAGCTATGGAGTTCTTCATAATAATATTAATTGAAAAGAAGAAGAAGATCAACAAAAGCAAACCCTAGAAGCGTAAAAAAAACGGCTCCCCAAAATTCCAAGAATAAGATATAAGATAAGTTGTAGAAGACCTTCCCTTTATAGCTTTTCTCCAACTTCTAAAATTAGGTCTAGTCTTCAAAGTCCATTAGATAAAAATCCACCAAGCCCATAAGAGGGAGAAACCCATGTAGAAAATATGTCCCAAAAGTGGTCGTGGAAATCTGGTATTGTGGTCGGAAGGTCGCCGGAAAACATCTCAGGTGGCCAGGCAAAGTCCGCCTGAGTCACCTGGATCAGTGAGTCAACTCGGTCGGGTCAACGGGTCAGCTCGGGTCAACTCGGTCAGATCGAGTGAAACCGAGTCAGGGTAAAGAGTCAGATCATGAGTCAGGTGTAGTCAGAGTGAGTCAGGGTTGATTCTGGTCTTCTGGCTCACTCGAGTGGTTTAGTTGCCAGACCACTACACATGTCAGAGCTGTGCTGCACTATCATTGTGCATCAGCACTCTTTGGCCAGCACACACAGCAGAACCCATTTCTATTCTCTTGTGCCCATTTCTCCATCTGTTGCAGCTCAACCACAATAGCAGCAGCTCTTGCATCTCCCTGACCTGATTCCCTGCATTTGAGCTAACACCACCTTTGCCTTCTCTATTTCATCTGCTCCACCAAGTTGCAACAACATGACCTGAGCTCACTGCCAATCAACACCATCTGGATTTAAGCCATTGCCTGCAATTACATCTCAGCACAACACAACACCATTGATTCCACCAGCTGCAGTGCTAACTCCCATTACAACTCATTTAACACCTGCACTTTATCCACCAGCACCACACAACCAACATCACCACAGTGTACAATCAACACAAGCTGCAGTCTCTGTCACAAGCTCATATCAGACCCATTTCAAGGCCAACAACCACATTCACCAACTGAGTTTGAGCTTTGAGCACAAACCACGATGAACCTTCAAGCCATCTCAAACTGCAACCATTCTTGCCCTGTAAACCCTAGCACACTTCTATTCTCCACAACAGTCACCACCAACACAGTTCTTGTGTTCAGCTTCAGCCATCCACTGTGGCTCAACCCATCAATATCTGAGTTGCACTCACTGCCACAGGCCAACACCAGTACAAACCCAGGCCAATTCTACAGCAGCACCAGACTCCATCTCACTCTATCTCAATCAGGCCACCATTTGAACTCAATCCACGACCTCAATCCATCTCACTTAAATAACTCCACAACCATCCGCATCCCTGCCATTGCACTGACCATGCAACTCCATTGTCTGCGGCTTCCCATTACAGTGCTACTCGCTTCCACAAACTCCTCATACACATCGAGCCCTCTCATCTGCAGCTAGCAATTATCATCTCAACCACCAACATCAATTGCAGCTCAGCTGCCATCCCAGACCAGCCACTGCATCAATTGCAATTCAATGATGAGTGCCAAATAGTGCATATTTATACACCTTTTTATTGGCATTTTACTCATCTTTTGCGCTTAGAAATCGGATATTATCCCAGATTCTGTGTTTTCTTTGTTTTCAAGAATAAATATTTGTATTAATTAATTTTGTGTTTTTAGGTAATAAATAAAGCTCGGAGAATCTGAGGAGCCAAAAGAGCAGAAGAATTGGAGACAAGCGTCATGGAGCGGATAGCCCAAGCTCGCGCGCGCAGCGGTTGCAACCCAACAAGTAGCAACTCATCTACAACATGGGCTTGAGCTGGACCCGACCGCGACCGGATCCGAGCCCGTCCACTCCAAGCCGTTGAGATTTCTATCTTCCGCATCCAGGTCGTGCACTCCACCATCGAAGTTATTGCTCCGTCTGTGAATCGCTCAAATCACCCAGTAGTTAAGATCTTCTCGCCACATCTACTGGCTCGCTCAGATCCTTCCACGTGACTCACTGATGCACCGCTCAACACCACAATACCTATATACCCACCACCTTTAACCAAACCACTACTTCATATTCTCTTTCTTCCTCTCTTCCCCTCCTTCAAACGAGTAGAGGCTGTAACACCCCATGTTTTAGCATGGCGCATGCTAAAGATGCGCCATTTGCTTGTGATGGCTTAAATCCAAAGCATGGCGTGAAAAAGGTGGATTGGCTTAAGGCCAATACCGCGCAAAAAATAGCGCATTATATTTAGCATTGGCGAGGCGATGTTGCATCATCATGATCATTAGGCGATTGGTAGGTGGGCGATCTTCTGTGAAATCATGGTGCGATAGCAACTTGGTCGAAGCGGGTGATACGCAATCATTATACGTCAATCGTTGTGTGTAATCATTGTGCAACGGACGGAACAATTGGTGCACAATCATTGTGCAGGCCGAGCGGAGCAGTGGTGCACAATCATTGTGCGATAGAAGCGGAGACTCGACAGTCATTGCTGGGTCGCTTCGAAAATTCATGGCTAGCGGCCATGAATAGTGAAGCTCATGTCAATATGCTCCCCTTTTCATACTTGTAGAAATTCCATTAAGACATATATAGGGAGGGGTAGTTGGTTGAAGGTGCATATACGGACTATGTACCAAGTAAGCTTCATAGCTTAGCCAGGAAGAGCATAAATGATGCCTAAGGCTCATTTATAGTTGCGTAGCCTTTCGAAGAGAGTTATTTGATGCGTTGGCATCGCTATGCCACGCGCGGACCGATGATGCATAATCATTATGCATCTTGGCAGGAATCGCCTATACGGACCGAGCCATTCCGTTTTTGCTAGGCCACGACCTTGCAAAGCGATTTGGTTTAAGTTTACCCTTCAATTGGATGAACTTCGTGCATGCTTGATCCCTTTAGAGAGTAGGGGAAGGGAATGCGAGGCGAGGAGCGCGATGAGTTGCTGACATTGCTAGGTCCGGCCACGTTGGCCCTCGTATCATCTAAGCTTGGTAGCTCGGCGCTTGAAGAGATGATTGTGGCCGGACTTGATGAGGCTTAGTTGCATGCGATGAAAGTGGATGCTCCTACTTCCTATCAAGTTATGAAGAAATGGTAAAGCGAGTTGCGTGGAAATGGCAAGGCTTGGTGTGGCTTTGCGCTAAAGTCGAGGCTTATGCTGAGACGAATGTCTGCAAACGATGTGACGGTTGCTTTCGGCTAGCTAGAGAATTGATTATGAATTCCATACGTAAAGGTAAAGCGAGAGATGCATAGAAAAATGCATTGGCATTGGCCTTATGGCCTTAAACCCTCTTGCGGGACAAGGGTAAGTTGGAGCGATTAATACTTGGAAGCTAAGTTAGGCTGGTCGTGCTCCACGAGCATGCTTGCAAGGGCAAATGGACGTGTATTTGCCTAGCTTTAAAGGCCGGATCAGTAGCTTCGTCATGGCGCACATAGGAGTTACGACTCGTGGGCAACGCGCTCAAAGGCGTAATTCTCCGATCCGTCACGAGCTGGTATCGGAAAGCAAGTTCCGAGAAAACTCTAGGGACTTGTGCGGAGTGGACTCATTGGCGCAGTGTTTTCCTTGATGGAAGCATAAAGTTGGAGAGTAGGCCAACTTTGCTGCGAGGAAGAGTTTGTAGCTTGCTTTGCAGTTACTATGAGAATCGAGTTGAGCTTGTTCAAGTCTTTGTGAGATTGCACGGCCTAAGTGGCACCCCACTTACGAGTGGATATCAGGAAGACCGTCAGGGACGGTGGGTAGACAATGGGGCTGATCATCCCCACACGTTGGCACCGGCCAAGGGTGTGCGTTGTCGAGTCGGCTAGCATCCCACTTACGAGTGGCAGCACGGATGAGCCGTCGGGGACGGTGGGCAACTGAATACTCGATCCACACATGCATCGTGCTAAAATTTTGTCATTTTGATGACATCTTTCAACTTGTGAACCTTAGGGACTTACGAGTGCGTAGTATGGGATGCGCATTCGGGATACTCGGTCGAGATATCCTCTTGTAGCTGGCAGTTGCGATTATTGGTTTAGTTGTGGGCACTTTTGGATCCACGGGCGAGGTGGTATGGGACATGTGCTCGAGAAGATCTAAATTGTTGTTCATGACAACTTGAAGAAACCCGTGATTTCGAGCATCCGGTATGGGACTTTTGCTCATGGAATCCAACCTGAAGAGATTGTCCACAATAGCTTTGGTTTTGAATTTCGAGACGAAATTCTTTGAAGGAGTGTGATAATGTAACACCCCAGTGTTTTAGCATGGCGCATGCTAAAAGATGCGCCATTTGCTTGTGATGAAGCTTCATCCAAAGCTTCCGTGGCGTGAAAAAGGTGGATTGGCTTAAGGCCAATCTGCGCCAAAATGGCGCATTATGTTTAGCGTTTGGCCGAGGGCCAATGTTGCATCATCATGATGCATTAGGCCGGTTGGGTAGGTGGGCTCGATCTTACGGTCGAAATCATTGTGCAATAAGAGAAACAGATCGGAAGGCCGGGTGAGTACGCAATCATTGTACGCAATCGTTGTGTGTAATCATTGTGCAACGGACGGAACAATTGGTGCTACAATCATTGGCAACGAGACGGAGCAGTGGTGCACAATCATTGTGCAATAGAACGAGAACTCGGCAATCATTGCACGGTCCTTCAGAAATTCATGGCAACGGCCATGAATAGTGAAGCTATGTCAATATGCTCCCCTTTTCATACTTGTAGAAATTCCATTAAGACATATATAGGGAGGGGTAGTTGGTTGAAGGTGCATATGCGGACTATGTACCAAGTAAGCTTCATAGCTTAAGCCAGGAAGAGCATAAATGATGCCTAAGGCTCATTTATAGTTGCGTAGCCTTTCGAAGAGGGTATTTGATGCGTTGGCATCGCTATGCCCTAGCTGCGGACCCGATGATGCATAATCATTATGCATCTTGGCGGAATGGCTCTATACGGACCAGGCCATTACCGGTTTTGCTAGAGCCATGACCTTGCAAGCGATTTGGTTTAAGTTTCTGTCCCTTCAAGGATGAACTACGATGTCGTGCTTGATCCCTTTAGAGTAGGGAAGAGTACGTAGGCAGCCGCAATGAGTTGCGGCATTGCCAGGTCCATCACGTTGGCCCTCATATCATCTAAGCTTGGTAGCTCGACGCAAGAGATGATTGTGGCCGGACTTGATGAGGCTTAGTTGCATGCGGTAAGTGGATGCTCATACTTCCTATCAAGTTATGAAGAAATGGTAAGCGAGTTAACGTGGGAAATGGCAAGGGCTTGGTGTGGCCTACGCTAAAGTCCAAGGCTTATGCCTGGACAAGATACGACAATGTGACGGTTGCTCGACTAAGCTAGGAAATTCAATTATGAATTCCATACGTAAAGGTAAAGCCGAGATGCATGAAAAATGCATTGGCATTGGCCTTATGGCCTTAAACCCTCTTGCGGGACAAGGGTAAGTTGGAGCGGTGTGGAAGCTAAGTTAGGCTGCGTCATGCTCCACGAGCATGCTTGCAAGGGCAAATGGACGTGTATTTGCCTAGCTTTAAAGGCCCGGATCGTAGCTTCATCATGGCGCACCGGGGGAGTTACGGCCTGCGGGGCAACGCGCCAAAGGCGTAATTTTCCGGTCCGTCACAAGAGCTCTGCTCTTCTTCACCTCCTCCCTCTCCCTGACAGAGCCACCTTCGCCACCACCCTATCTCCTGTCAACACCACCACCTCACCATCTCCATCATCACCTCTCCCGACATCAGCCCAACAACTCCAGTAGCTGCACTGCTTCTCTAGGTTTGGTTTTCTCTCACTAGCTTCTCCAACCCTAGAAGCTAACTAGAGAAACTAAAACTAGAGTTTCGCCAACTATGGAAGCATGGGAGGCGATTGACGAGAGAGAAGCGGATTGAAGCGGCGTGGGTGAGAGATTTTTAATTTAATTTATATTTTTAGGGTTTGAGGTTTTTGGGAATTTCTTGCATGTATAAATAGAATTGAGGGTGTGCGAAAAACTGATGCCTTAGCTAGCAGAGCACCAATTTAGGTTTAATTGTAGTTTAATTGTTCAATTGATGTTCTAATTTAGTTTGCTAGGGTTTCATTGAAACCCTAATTCCATGTTAGTGTTTTAAACTTCTGTTGAAGCTTGTTTTGAATGCTTAAACTATAAAGATGTCTTCAATTCTAGTATCCAAGCTTTTCTCTCACAATGGATGCCTTGTATCCATTGTAGTTAGGCTACTAGCTTGTTTTGAGATTGCTACAACTCATTACCTTAGACACAATTGCTAATTCCCTTGACTAGTTGTACTTAATTAGACAACTAGTGCTATGGGTTAGTACTTTAGCTGAATATTGAAGGATCACTAGGAGAAACTCCTTAGATAGGTGGTAGAATTGACAAACTTCACTTATCACGGCATAGGAACAAGAACTTCGACTTAGTTGAACTCACAATAGGAGTTAGTGGTGGATTTGCGAGACCACTAGTATCCCCATTGACAGCCATGTCTTACTACCTTAGTTTAGAATCACTTCGACCAGACCTCGGTCGTATCGACACACCAACTTATAGTTACGTTACACACTTGCTTGAATTCAGGTTTAGCATAGCCCTTGATCAACCATAGCACCACAAGTCCTTGTGGGATCGGCACCAGTATTTGCCACTGTCTACATTGTAGACACCGTGCACTAGCGGTTATAACAAGTAGGCACATAAAAACATACACATTTCCAGGCCTACCAAGTTTTTGGCGCCGCTGCCGGGGACTTGGCGTGTGCTGAGTCGATTCTTGCTTGCTTTCTTAACTTATTTTCATCCCACCATTGTATATATTAGCTTGCACTCTTTATATCATTGTAGTATAGCTTAGA